>PVJX010009917.1:0-59128 GCA_004027295.1 Dolichotis patagonum
TTAATATTTGAAAGAATAAAAATCCAACAGAAAGGGTCAGAGTGGAAGTCTGGAAAATATTTGGCTCAAGCACTGACTTTGAGAGGTAGAGGAAGATAATTTCCAGATTATCCTATCTAAGTAAAAAATTCTGAAAGCCAAAATCCTTTTTAGAAAAAAAAATTCACCCTGGAAATCATTTCCATTTGTAGGGGCACAAGAATCCACAGAAGAGACACATTGTGCAATAATCAAGAAAAGTTGGAACTAGAACAAGAAAAATGCATAAAACACTGAAGGATTATGAAATTAAATCATGGCTAGGTCTAAAATATTCAGTAGCCGGACAAGACTACATGTTTATCAGTATGAATAACCTGACAGATTTTTGTGTTTTCCCATCAGTGGATTAATGGAAATTGATGTTAATATACAAATGGCCTTGCTAACACCAGTGTGGGGAATCAAAAGCATTCTTAGAGATCCTGCACTGCAGTCCAGTTAAACTATCTCTCTGTTGACCAAGTATATTCCTATACTCTTCTAAGGAACAAAGCAAAGTTGTACCCAGCATGTCACCAGGATGTTCCAAGCTGTCACTCTTTATCCTTTCCTATCTTTTCTTCCTGGTATTCAATTTTCTCAGGTAATCTTTGAACAGTTAAGAATCACCTGATATTAGCACTGGAAATGTAAGTTAGAAGTTAATGAAATCTAGTATAATAGTAAGTGCCTAGTGTGTCAATAGTTGAAAAGAAACGCCAGTATGCTTCATGTTGCAATATAAATCTCCCTGATTCACTTAGGAAAGCTTTATATAGAGTAACTAGACTTATTGTTCCGCCTTACAGAGCTGGATGTGATTCAGGGTGTTCCTTCTCTGATTCAGGCTGAATTTCTGAACTGTGGTGGTGCGGTGCACTGATTTATTGGGAACTATAGATTGCTGCTTCTCTGATAAAGCTGCTGGCAGCTAGTCAGAGATCTGGGAGTACATCAAGAAAATTCTGAGGATGCTGGAATGTCAACGTGACCTAGAGCACATGAATTCGTCCACTTCAAAACTCCAGGAACCCTCTCCTAACTGTTCTCCATCCTGTGTCTCCAAGTGTAGTAAAGGGAACGGGTAGTTGGAGACACACAAATCAACCACTTGAGGAGGGAGCAGGCTGTGTTTGACTTTAGGAACCCTCAAAGTCTGAGTGGTTAGAGGCCAGAAAAGAAGGGTGGGGCGTCTGCTGCAGCCCAGAATGGGGAGAGCTTGGCAGCCTGATGCCCACCAGCAACAGGCCGTGGAAAAGAGATCTGTGCTCTACTCAGAAAGAACTGCACATGGCCTTGAATACCCCCTCTGCAAGACAGTTTTCAGGGCAGCCCCTCCTGTGCTCTAATCTAATAAGTTTAAATACACAGAGATTGTCAGTAATGCTTTCCCTGCCTGCCATTATCCTCCCCCTCTCTTTAGTGGTACAAATCCCTAACATAAAGGATTCACACATCATTTTTACCCAAATAAGGCAGATATTTTCCTTCATTTCTAAAGTTTTAACTGTTCTCTGTTGGCAAGATGAGATTCTAGATGTTTCTAATCTATGCAGAAAATCAATTCAATGTAAGTCAAGTGATTGAATCAGATATAACTACCTCCTCTAGAAATCTAGTCCTAATAAACTGGTACAAGAGTAGTAGTAACCTCTTGTATTTATGTAACTATTTTGGATTATCTCATTTCTTCATAACACCCAGGGAGGTAAGTGGAACAAGAGTTGTTATACACATTTCACAAATTAGGAAGCTGAGATTCAGAAAGGCTAATGTGCTCCCCCAAATGCCAAGGGGTAATGCCAGGACAGGAAGCCAGCCTTCCAGATCCCAAGTTCATTCTTTTTTCCGTTACTCAACTGCTGCCTCATTCTCCATATTACCAGGTTAACCTAGATTTATTTTTAATTTGCAAAGAGAATGGGGAAATAGGCATTTGACAAATGGCTTCAACATTGCAAAAGAGGGAGGGACTAGTACAAAAAGGGCTACACGGTATACAATAAACGTATGTGTACAATATCTAGTGCTTGGGACCCATTGCCTGGAGGAGATGGAATAAAGACTCATTTATATCCCTACACAATTGCACTTGGGAAAATTAACACTCAATTAACATATAATTTGTAGTCCAATAGAATTTAGTAATTCTAAATTAGTAATAAAAGCTATCTGTATTATGATGCTTAAAACTATGTTAGTCTGAGAAATGTCAAACGGTCAGACATCCACAGACCATTATTATAAAGAATAGTTTTAAACTCTTTCTTATTTGAGTTTCAAAATACAGCTATAACAATGATGCTTGGAAGAACACTTTTATTAACTGATTTTTCTTTCAGGGGAAAAAAATCTTGATAATTCAGTGCATTCAATGTCAATAACTGTTTTTCCTTTTTCTATTGTCAAGATAGACATGATAAGTTTTATATACCTAAAGCAGAACAAATAATAACAATAACAACAACAACAACAACAATAATAATAAGAATAATAAAAATAAAGTCTACATCATTTTGTTCTAAAAAATAGTGAAAAAATATTCTTACCAGAATTCACAATTTGAATCAGAATTCAAGTTTCTACACATTAATTCAAGAATGTACTTTGTTGTGTGGTTGTCTAATGAAATTCTTTTCATTTAGATAAATTAGTAAACTTGCTTCTTTGATAGCCTGATCATCAAACTTCAGACATGTTTGCAATGAAATTGCAATATTATTAAACTGCCTAAGATACTTTCTTTTTCTTTCTTTTTTTTTGCTTTGTGTACAGAAGAGAAACATTATCTTAAGGACAAAACCTAGTCAATACTATTAATAATGTAACGTAAATGAAGAGCACCTGTAAGCAGAAATATAAACAGAAAAGTTAAGCTGGCAGTCATGAGAGTTATGAGCCTGAGCTCATGGACTACCAGGACAGGAATTTCACTCCTTTCCCTGACTGGAGGAAATATCAATAACTCTAAAAGAAACTGAAAACCTAAAAAGAATTTTACAGACGGATGTTTTTCTAATTCTGTGGAGGACATAGAGAGGTCATTTATTATTGAAACAGGGAACATTTCCTCTATCAGACAGGATATTACATAATTCCTTGGGATATGAGTCAAATTTGCTAAATGAGCAACTTTCTTTTGACTAGACGTAAGAGTCTGCTAGAATAGCTTTTTAAATATTTTAAGACCAAATTAATGCTTTCGATGCAAAGATTAAGAGCACTTGGGGATATGAAGCTATAACCTCTGGAACAAGGTGATACTCCTGCATCATGGAATTTAGTGTTTTGTCTTCGATGTTACAACAAACCTTGAGAGAACTTTTGGGGGCAAACACAGTAGAAGAAAGTGTTCTGTCTTGCCCTGGAGACTCAATGATTTTATGTCTAGTGTTTCATAAGTTACAAGATATCTGGAATTAGGTGCCATTCTGGAAGTCCCCTTTCAGGGTATCCTTAGGATATGTGACAAAAAAATGCAGTGAATGCTACTGCTAAGTACCATCTATTGGAAAGAAAGTCCTTGCTTAAGAAGCTGGGAAGATGGCGGATAAAAAACAGCAAAGTAAAAAGCCTCTCTGAGAGAAACAGCTCAGATGTTGGGATATAGCATCCTGAAGAAGACCAGACAGAAGGAGATAGATCCTCTTGACCCAGGAAGAAACTAAAGTGGAAAAAAAAAGAAAAGAAAAACATGGACAGAAGGCTATAGCCAGAGGTGTTCTCATTGGAGCCAGTCCCACTGTGTGCAAAACACCACTGGAATCTGAAGACACAGGTCATGGTGAAGTTGGGGTTTGGCAAACCTGAGGGCCTCGGTGGGAGGACATGGTCACAGAGGGGAGCAGCAGACCGAAGAACTGCACCGGCTTGCGGTGAGTGCAGGGTACTCAGTCTTCCCACAGGAGTGGGCAATTGGCCGGGTGACATTTTGGAGTTGGGCAGGATAAGCCTGGACCCAGAACTGTAGCCAGCTTCATTCAGTCACTCCAAGTGCAGAACACATTGGTGAGAATTTCTTGGACTGAGTCTTGCCCCTGTGCATGATCCAATAGCCAAGGACAAGGTCTCCCTGAAGCTATCCTTAACTGGCCCCTGCAGCACAGCACACACTAATGTGGTGAAGACTCTAGTGGTTGGCCAGCTCAGAATGGAGGGGCCAGCCTGCCCCACCTTTGCTTGTACTCCAGCAGTCACCAGCAGACTGGGGAGGGCAGCAATCCCTAGCCAGCGTGCTTCAGAGAATATATAACCAATACAGGAAGTGCCAGGGACCCCCACTATCCACTTGACTGGAAGAAACCAGGAACATGACAAGAGGAAGAAACAAAAGGAAGTCTCCAGCCTCCAACCAAAGCAGTACTGGCCCAGGAGAGGTAAACACAGAAGAGATCGGGAGTCTCACACCTGCAGTTTCTGGACAAACATCGTCTGACATAAAGAAATATCTTCATGAAATTATAAAAGAACTTAAAACAGAAATACTAATACAAGTAAATAAGTGGAAGAAAAATAATAAAAGAAATGCTAATCACCTCTCAAGAAGATACAGATCGAACAATGGAGGACCATAGAAAAAAGAGGGAAACCTTCAAGGAAGAATATTAAAAAAAATCTAGAATACATGAAACGGATTCAAAGAGATTACCAGGAAATTAAAAACTCCATTGAAAGCTGGCAAAAATGCTTGAAAGAAACTAAAGATAGACTATCAAAGCTTGAAGACAGGTTTGCAACTTGTGATCTTGAAAGGAAAGATCTTGTAAAAATAACAAGGAACCAGAAAGGAAAAATACAAAGGCAGAAGATGACAAGAGGATCTGTAACTTAAGAATAAAAAAATGTGAGTGAAGAAGCAGGGATAAACACAAATGAAATACATAGGTTATTTACAGAAATACTTAAAGAAAACTTCCCAAGCATAGGAAAAAGAAATGATACTCAGATATATGAGGCATAAAGAACTCCAGCCAGCTATAACCAAAATAGATCTACACGAAGACATACAATAATCAAGATCCCAGAAATTCAACACAATAACAGAATATTAAAAGCTGTCAGAGAAAAGAAACAGATCACCTATAAAGGAAAACCCATCAGAATCATGACAGACTTCTCAACACAAACCATCAAATCAAGAAGAGCTTGGAGCGAAGTATTCCAAGCCTGAAAGAAAATAACCTCCAACCGAAATTGATGTACCCTGCAAAAATATCTTTCAAAATTAATGGAGGAACAAGATGCTTCCATGACAAAGAGGAAGTGGGGGAGTTCATGGCCACCAATTCAACCCTATAAAAAATACCGAAGGACATTCTAAAGAGAGAGAAAAAAGACCATTACTTCAGGAACAGCAGCAGAGGGGGCTCACTGAATGGGGCAAACACTGGAATGAAGAGGAAAAGTAGACAAACAATGACAGAAAAATAGCATGGCAGAGATGAGACAGAAAAGTTGACCATAATCACTAACATGGATGGCCTTGATTCACTAATAAAAAGAAACACAGGCAGAGTGGATCAGGAGATAGGGTCCATCAAGATGCTCTATGTAAGAAACATAATTAACCTGAAAGATGGTTTATGGACAGAAAAGTCAAAGATGAGAAAATAATGCTCTATGTGACAAAGAACCAGAAAAAAGTGGGAGTAACTCGCCTTTCAGCTTCAGATTGTTGGAAAGATTTTACAATTTTATACAATGGAGAACTACTCAGCTATAAGGAGGGAAAACCTTGAGGCTCTTTTAGGTAAATGGATACAACTTGAGATCAAGCTGAGAGGTAAAAAGGTTCAGAACCACTTATGTAAATAGCAGGTTGCCTCCATAATATAAAAACGAAAGGAGTTAGTGGGATACAAAATGTACAGTACACCTTTTGAAAGTGAAAGGGGAGGAATTGTCTAAATAGGGAAGGCAGAGAACATTGTTAATTTTATATCATGATTTGAAACCCATATTGTTTTCATGGCTCTGGTTAGTTTGGTTATATTCTGTTTCAGTTTGTCTACTTGTACTAGATTTGATGGCATGGACAGCTATCCCAAAGATATCAGGATATACTATGGTAAGCATTTTTAATTTCCTATTAACTTAATCTGAATCCCTGTATTGTTTTTACTGTCTTGCTTTGACTGATTTTATTTGAATCTATTGTTTGATAGTATCAAGTCTGAAGGTATAGGCAACTACTCTGAAGACAATAAGATTCAGTATGTTACCCATTCTAGTTTAACAATTACCTTCTTTTGAAGTCTTATAATGTATACAATATTTTGTTTTTAGTGATTCTGTTCTGTACTGCTATGTTCAATTTTATTGTGCCTGCTGATATGGGCAAGTTTATTGAAAATAACAAGAGACATCATGGTAACCATTGTTGATCACCTTGCATTTTGGGTTTGAGTCATGTACTGCCTCCATCCTTTTGTTTTGACCAACCTCATTTTGCTTTTTCTCATTTGGTTTTATTCTCTTCAAAATTAAAATTTAAAAAAAATACATAAACCTTTTTTTTAATATACCAAGTTTATGGTAAAGTACACAAAAACAAAGTACACTGGTTCATGAATTATCACAAAAAGAACGTGTCCATGTAACCCTCAAGGCCGTCCAGAACTAAAATACTTCCAGTGTCTCAGGAATATCCTTTAAGTACTTGCCCCTGTCATTCTCTATTCTATCTCCTTATACTGAAGATAATCATTGTTTTTCCTTCTGACACCAAGAATTGTTTTAGACTCTTTTTGATCTTCATTTAAAAGGAAAGAAACTGCTAGAGTCTGCATCTGGAATGCCTCCCAGAGGTGCATGTGCTACAGGCTGAGGAGCCAGCAGATGGCACTTTGGGAAGCTGTGGAACTTTTAAGAAGTGGGGTACCCCTCAGGGTTACTGGAGTCTTTCACACACTGCCACCATGATATATTCACAAACCCAAAGAGAAAAGAACCAAGCAACTGTGGTCTAAAACCTATGAAAACATAACCAGCATAAACCTTTCCTACTTTAAGTTGATTTTTCTCAAGTATTTTGTCACAGTGTTGGAAAGCTGACTGAAACACATACATTAAAATTTGAACTATTTGGCAGTTAAATCTTTTCATTCAGCCTTCTGATTTTGATGATGGGACAAAGGACAAACAAATTTCTAGGCCTTTTAATGTTACTCATTAAAAGCACAATCTATATTTTATTTTGTACCATACAAAGACATAAAACTGGTTTTTGCTAGAAACAATGACTCTATACTTGGGCTATGGATATTCAAAAGATAACTAAAAACAGCAGAAAGCTTGGTCTTCATTTTGTATCTTTTTTTTTTTTTTTTGGTACCGGAAATTGAACTCATGACCTCATGCTTGCCAGGCAAGCACTTAAACCACTGAGCTAAATCCCCAGCCCTATTTTGTATCTTTTGTTACCTTAAAGTTTGGGGCTGTCTCCTTTCAAAACTCTGGTGACCAAGATAAAGATTGATAACATTTGACCAGTCCAGAAACCTACAGCCACTGTCTCAATCCTAGGCAAACCCTGTGATCACTTGGATTCCAGGACCAGTGGAGGTCTGTGTGACTGAACCACCATCAACAAAGACAAACATTTCATGGGAACAGAACCACCCTCTAGTCATGAAGATTGCAGAGATACAAAACCAGGACTGGGAAAGTCATCAGCTGAACCCTGGGCTGCCTCAGTCCATCCCCCAAAGCTGGACTCTTTCTCTTGCAAGTGAACCAGTCTGATCACCCACATAAAAGTGTGCCCCCTTCAGTCCCTCAAGCTGGACCCCTTTCCTATGTTTTTCTTACTGTGTTGAGAGCAGGATTGATCTCTGCCAGCTCTGCAAGCTAAAATCCCTTCATATTTTCTTTTACTTCCTAATGAAGCCTTTTTCCTGTAAATGCATGCTTTGGTTTTAATTTCTCTTATCACTAAAAAGAAGGACCAATACTAGCTGGATAGTTACTAGTATGGTTACACGTAGCATGTTTGTTGATTTTCTATGGTAACTGCACTCATATAATTATGCCATAATTCAGTTATACTTTCCACTGTTTAGGAGAATTTAAATTATGTCCTGGTTTACATGTTATGAAAATTTATTTAAATTATCTATTCATTGTATACTACTGCTTAGTATATTCCTAAAGAATAATTCTGATATAGAATGTTGTGATATATTGTACATATTTAGATACTGCTATTACACTAGTTTATATTCTCAGCACCATTTTAGTCACCCTAATCCTCACTACCACCTATAACTGTCACTTTCAAAATTTTGTGGTTTTAATTTTTATCTCCCTGATGTCTGGGTCAAGCAAGTCTTCATATCCTTATAAACCCCTTGGAAATTTTTTTTTGTTTAAATTGGCTGTTTAAATCTTTTGCCTCAGTTGATTAAATTCAATTTGTTTCTCTTCCTTATTTCTCTATGGGGATTCTTAAATTTCATTTGAGACATCTTTGACTAATGGGTCATTAAGAAATATGTTACTTAATTTCCAAATATTTTGGGGGTTTATTGTTATCTTTTGGCTACTAATTTATCATTTAATTTCATTATACTCAGAAAAAAATAATCTTTTTCTTTTAAACTTTAAGCACAGCTTATGATTTTTCTGCATGACTATTCGAGCTATAAGATTGTTTATTCTGTCATTATTAGTTGAAATAGACTGTAACTGTCAAGTTACAAGTTATGTGAAGTTGAATGATAAATGTCTTGCATATCCTTACGTTTGCCTCCTAGTTAATCTGTGACTGATAGAGGTATGTTGCAGTCACAACTATAATAGTAGACTTGTCTATTTCTTCCTTATTGCTATCAGTTTTTGCATTAGCTATCTTGATACTCTGTTTTTATGCAATCTGATCTGTAAGGTCACTGATGTTTTTCTCAGTTGTGTCAAATCTACCAATTAGCCCAGCAAGAGCATTCTTTAGGCCTGTTACTACGGTTTTGGATTCTAGTGTTTTATTTTAATTATTTTTTACCTATTCTAACTCACTTCCTATATTATCCATCTATTTTTATGTTACCCATTTTTTTCAATTAAGATCTTTCATATTCTAATTTATTTATTCCCTGCCTCATGATTTCAACAATTGTGTCGGTTTGTCTTGTGGTGATTATGTTTTTTCTTCAGACATTCTTTTTGCCTTTTGGAATGTCTTGGTGGAATCCTTTGGAGAAACCCACACATTTATCAGGTAAAAAGGACTTCTTGACACAAAAAGGCCTTCTGAGCTTAGCATGGTAGAACATGCCTGTAAGAACAGCCTCTGGGAGGCTGAGGCAAGAAGATGGCAAGTTTGAACCCAGCCTGGGCAATTTAATAAGAACCTATTCCATAATAAAACATTGAGAAGGGGCTGGGAATGTAGCCAATTCAAAGGCTCTGAGTTTCATCCTTAGAAGGGGGAAGCAAGAAGACCTGCTGTAAGCATTTATATTAACCTGGCTAATAATATGGCTTTGTTTAATGCTTTGCAGTGTTTTTGCTTTTGCTCTATTTTGTGTCTTTGAACTTCCTTAATTACTCCTTCTCAGTGTCTGTGTCCTGTAGCTGTTTCAGCAATAATTACTATTATTATACGGAAGCCCTAGTTGGCATTATGTGAAAGCAATGTTCTGTAATCTTCCAATTAAATCACAATCAAAAAGTCCCATAATGTTCACAAACCATTCCTGCAGTGAAATCCATATTTCTCCTCTTCCTTAGTCCTTCCTTTGTCTGTGGCATTCTCAATCTATTTCCTCAAAGCCCACCTGTGACTACCTTCTAGCCATCTCTTTCCCTTGTGGAGGCCAGAATGTTTGAGAGATGGAGTGGGAGGAATTCCCTGGACAGGATAAGGCGTTGGCAATGCTTTTCCCTGTAGAATAGGCCTTTGTTGCGGAGATGGCTCTGAATGTATTTCAGAAAGAGGACTCTTCCCTTTCCCTTTCCAGAGCCAAGAGAAGTTTTAGGTTGGTTTTCTTTTTCTTTCTACCTTTCTTTCTGTCTTTTGTTCCCCCTCATGTGTTTAAAAAGAGGACTTGATAGGTATAAAGCTCACAGAAGGGCGGTGACTCACAGTAATTCAGTACTTTTCTGCTTTTCCACACTCAGCCTGCACAAATTCACCTGATTTACCAATCAAGTGTTGCAGCCAGTTTGTGGCTCGAGTGCTTTTCCTACTTAATCAGATCTTGGCTTTGATCGCTGGACCTGCCTGTGCCTTGCATTTAAGGATGGTAGTTCCTCCTACCTCAGGTTTGCGTGCACTTAAAATGAATAGTTTTTTTGTAATGTTTGGATACGACTTCCTATATTTATTAAATCAAATTCCTAAAACTTACATTTAAACCCATTCTTTTCAAGAGCATAAGAAATAACAGGATACACTAATTTCTGCTTATGTATTAAAACAGATAGAAAATGAAAGGGAACATTAGAGTTTTTCTTCCCTAAAGAGTCACATTTTCATATCCACCCCTTTCATGCTACAGCTGAACTCAAGAAATAACTAATGATGGGAATTTTTGCCACAAATGAGTCAGAAAAAGGATAATTTTAGCTTACTGAAGTTAAATAACTAATAGTTGTGGCTGACAGAAAAGTGTGCATTTTTATATATTGAGGGGCTGAATCTATTCTGCCAGTAAACCTATTCTGTGGCTGATAGGTCTGTTTACATCTATACTGTGGAAAATTCTTTAAAAAAGGCTTGACAATAATATATCTTGCTCATAATCTTATTGAAATCTGAGTGTTATTCAAATTTGATTTTATTACATGATGGTTAATGATAACCAGAAATAAATACTAGATAACTTATTTGAAAAATATGTTTACCCATTTTCTAAATTGTAGCTGAGATTTAGGTTTATTTTTTCTAGAGAAGAATCCTTTTGTTTATAATCTTAAGCAAATCTAAGATCTGAATTGTCATACCTTTTCTCAAGCTTTATTTCAACCATCCACATTCTTATAACATAATTTTCCACTTCTTACAACTCAGTGTTTGGCTAGGATCTCACCCTCATTTTCCATCCGTTTAGCTATCCTAGACCCTCTTTTGTTGTTCCCAAGACCTGCTCCTTTATAAGATTCAGAGTTGACATTAAGTCACTCTCTATTTCTTTTAATGCTATCTTGAGACTTTTGTTGAATGATTTGCACAGGTGGAATTTCAATCACTAGCTGATTTTATTGATTTCTCAGGAAAGCAAACAGTAGCCTAGAGGCCGATTTGGTCTACTAACACTAGACATACTGAAAATATGCTCTACAGTGAAAATACAGCAGAAATTGATGTCATGACTGTTACATTAAGAAGCAGAATATACTTTGGCTTTCATGCAAATCACATAATGAACATAGCCAGTCTCTCTCTAGACACCAAATGGACTCTGTCAGAGGTAATGACTCAAATAAAGCAGCTGGAGAAAGCAGAAATGCCTTTGGATATTAGAATCTATTTTAACTATCCCACTAATGTAGATATAAGACTTAGAAGCATTTCATTCAAGCAGTCTGCAGGTGATTTATTGTCATCTTCTTACCTGATAGCTTTCACCAGAAAATTCATTCTCCTAACTGATCCTCAGAAAAAAATCCAATAAGCCAGTTTCACTCTTTTTAACGTATCATATTATGAAAACTCTCAATAGTTGTTAGAGAAGTAACATGTACAATTTATATTGAAATAAAAATTCATTTATTGCAATAATCATGCTGTGTTCTCTTTACTTTCTCAAATTTGTTTCTATTTGACATCATATCTGCTATGTATTATAAAAGAAAAAGAAATCCAAGCACCCAGAAATGTGGTATATTTTTATTTTATTGGAGATTCATTACAAAACTAAGATGATTGTCTGTCACTAGACAGGATCTGAGGAGGATCGCATGGCAAACAGCCTGTCTATGGAATAAATTGTGATTCCAAGGCACTTATGTGGCTCAGGTAGCAGAAATCTGTGGGATTTATGAAACTATAGGAGGTTCAGTTTTGGTCTGGTTTATGGGGCACAATGATGGGCCATCCATATAAAGATAATGGCCCATTTTAAGAGTGAAAGTTATGGATCCCCACCTTCTTCTGATGGGTGATCTAACATTTTCTTTAAAACAGTCTTTGAACTCTCTCAGTCCATTCCTTTGGTTTAATATCAGGTTTCTCCCCTTTACTTTATCAAATAAATTAATTTATAGAGTTGTATATATTTTTGAGGCAGTTTAGTGTGATGAGTCTAGAAAGAAAAGCCACATAAAAAAACCTTTGGGATAATGAAATGGATAATCCTCAGTAACTCTGAGTGCGCCCGAGAGTTTAACATATAACTTTTTTAGTTGTGATTCTCCTTGTTTCTTTTCTACCTATTTTTATTTTTTCTATCTTATCTCATGTCCATTCCCTATTTGGTTAAATATGTGGCCACTAGTCTTAATTAGAACAGACTAAAATGATACATGTCTACTACTTCATTATAAACATTGTAATCCAAGGTAGTCAATTCTGAAAAGAATACAATCTGGAAGAAAATCTTACACGGAAATTTCGCTACATACTTTTACACCAGTTTACTTGTAAATAGCTATTTGCTCACCCTTATGCAGAATCCCTTGCTTTTGAGACTCAGTAAGTCTAGACACATCCACCCACTTCCTTCCCGGAATTTCAGGACCACCTGGGCACTGCCAACCATGACTGTGGACTTTGGCACCAACTTTACTTCATTCTACCTTTGTTTTTTCATCACCTCTCATGACTTCAACATTCACACACTCAGTACTTCAGTTTGGGGTCGTTTCTACCTTGAATATTCCTCTCCGTTTGAATGACGTCTTCTATAGCCTTTTACTGGATCATTCCCAAGGCATAATATTTGTATACTGAAAACTATAAAACATTGCCAGCAGGCTGGCTAGAAATCACACACAAATGGAGAAAAATACCATGGTCATGGATTGGAGACTCAGTTTTGATGTAAATCATCTTCAAACTGGCTTACTGAACTGGTACAAATGTGATACCACCAGGATTTTTTTGTATAAAAATTGATAACTGTTTCTAAAACTTATATAGAAATTCAAAGAATTTACAATATTTAATGCAACCTGAGGAAAAGAAGAACAAAGCTTGAGGACTTCAATTACCTGACTTCAAGAATTCCCTCAAGGCTTCAATAATCATATGGTGTAGAACTGTCATGGGACTAGAAAGTAGATGATTAGACCAAGGAATCAGCAAACAATCTCTACATTCTAGACTCCAGAGTCCAGACATTAGTGTGACTTGAATGTTTTATATGGTTATTCAATTTTCAGCAGACTCAAAACAACAATATAATGCAAAACCGTATGGTTTTTGAATAAATAGCAATACAGTTTATGAATTTTCATGCTAAAGAAATTCCAGAAATAATTCACAAGTTAAATCATTACTTTACAAAATTCAAAGAATGATGAGTCATAGGTCTAAAAGCAAAGGTTAAAATTATAAAGCTTGCAAAACAATAGATGCCAGTAGTTATGCAAGTTATAAAAACATATAGAACTGTAGAACTAACTGTAGAAGTTAAACGAATAAGCCAGACATCAAAGTTAAAATTTCTGCTCATCAAAATGTATCATAAAGAAAATGAGCAAATAAGATAGACTGAGAGAAAACATTCATGTAATATATGTGCTTTAAAAGATTAGTTTCCTGGATACATTGAAAACTTATAGAATTTAATTTTTTAAATAAGTAAAAGTGGGTAAACTATAAGCAACAGTTATTTTGCAAGTTTTCCAGAAAATTCAATATAAAATCCAATATTATATACACTCACAAGTATGTCAAAGGTTAAATATAAAACCATCTCTCTTAAATATAAAGTAATCTTATATAATTATGTACATTTTAAACGGCATTATTATCATATTTTAAAAAGTACTAAAATACTAATTGCATGCCTTCTCTAAACCAGAAATAACATTCCAAATTTTTTATCTGAAGTAATGAAATTACCTTGAAGAACAAACTAGTTTGAATGTTCATATTTCTTTAATAATAGCAAAAAATCATGTAAAGCCTAGGTGTTTATTAAGAGGAAACAGATTAAAGAGTTATTTTTATAAAATGGAATACTATGTAACAATAAAACAAGCTACAAATATCTGTGATGAAGTAAGAGAAAGTCAGAACACAAAGGGTAAAAATATGTGAAGGAAATTCTACAACAAGCAAAAGAAATCTATGGTTAAAAAAACCCCAGTGACATGAAGATGAATGCTTACTGGGAAGTGAATTAAGTATATTTTGGAGGCTGATGGAAAAGTTTTATACCTTATAGGTACTTGGATCATACAAGCATATGCATTTTTCATTTTATCATTATTTATACATACTATTTATACATTTTGCACTTTATATTTTATTAAAAATATAAAATAATATTGAGCAACAATCAAAGATATCAGTGGTGAAAAATTTAGCTGTCACCTGTGCCAATATTCACAGTATAATTCATTTCATGTTTGTTTTGTTTTGTTTTGATAGGGTTTTCTATGTAATACAGGCTGGCCCTGAACTCACTAGGTAGCCCAGGGTGACCTCAGATTCATGACAATTTTCCTGCCTCAGTCTCCCAAGTGCTGGGATTACAAGTGTGTACCACCATACACAGCATCACAGTATAATTTGAGTGCTGATGGATTTTATGCAGGTATACAGAAAGATATAAATATGGACAGATCTATATTAATATCACCAAATGCTAAGTATAGAATCAAGGTGGTAAACATGTGGGTGTCCTTTTACAAATATTGTAACTTTCCTGAATCTTTGAACAGCTTTATGATAAGACTGAAAAAACAGAAGGCCATAGGTGTGGCTCTGTAGTAAACCACACTTACGACTCTGGGTTCAATAATAACTAACACAGAAAAAAATTGAGTAAAAATCAATTAGCTTATCATAGTGTCTGTTTCTGTCCAACTTTATGTCTTCTGTTTTGACCTGTGTAAGGTAACTTCCTCAGTTCACTTGACATCTTCAACCTCTGTCTTCTCACCAGTTAGGCATGCTGAACTTTCAGCAATTTCAAGATAACAGTTCAAATACTTTCCTTGAGTTAGCTGCTGGCCTGTATTACTTCTTCACCACCAAATTTTCAAAAGTCTCTCTCTCCACTTTAGCCTCCTTTCCTAACTGACTTGTAGTCTGGTCTCCATCTCCAGCACTCTTAAGCAATCTTAAAAGGTTGCTCAATCCAGTTGGCCATTCTCTTTCCTTAACTGGCTTCTTGGCAGCATTAGTCACAGCGCTTGCCCGTTTCCCTGATGTCACATCAGACCTGTGTAGTGACACCCTGTGATAATGCCTAGGCCACTACTTCCAGTCTAAGGGTCTTGCTAGCCCGCTCCTTATTCAAACTGTACCCATCCCTCACGATCCCGTTTCTCAGTTAAACTTCTCATTTATGCCTTGGGAATATCTACCTTCTGAACTTCCTTAACATAATGATATATTAAAACAATATTTGATGAACATGTGTTTGACTAATCCAAATATGTGAAATGAGCTAGTGAACAAAAAAAAAAACCCTCAAAGCTCTGTATATATAGAGCTTCCCAAACAGAGAAAAGGTAGTACAGGAATAGCATAACTTTTACCATACAGTTAAACATTAGCCATACTACTCATCTGCTTTCAGGAAAGATGATGTTATTGTGAGTTACTTTATGCATTTTTGAAGGAATGTATTTTTTTTTTGCTGAATATCAACTTTCAATTAGGCTTCACTATTATTTTACCAGAGTCAAATATAAAATTTTGAACAACTTCTCATATATTTTATAAAGTGTACAATGCAAAAGATAAACACTCAAGACAGATTTAGAGGGATTATATTTTGTGCATTTCACTGTTTTCTTATATAAGAGTTGATGGTCAGTGTGGGACAGAACAGGAGATCAACCAATAATTACTAAATGACTTTAGTGTATATCAGTCTATATTAACCTCATTTAATCCTCACAATCATCAAATTTACAGATGAGATGACTGAGGCTTTGTGGGATAAGGTACATGCACATGGTCACACAGGCCATAATAACAATATAGGGCTTTTTTTTTTCTGACACTTTGACTCCCTTGCTACATTTCTCTGTTTTTCTGAACAAGACAATTGTGAGTTGCTTATTTCATTCTTTGTCTTTTTCAACTTCTAAAAACCGTTACATACCATAAATTTCTATGTGTCATAATTTTGATAGCAATCAAATTACTATACACAGAAATGCTCTTCAACAAATAAAAACCATATATTCTAAAATAAGCTGCCCTACTGCACAGAAAAACATTGTCCTTAGAGGAAGGGGCCTTGATATGTCCCCCTTGGTTCCAGTTCTCTTTAATGAGGATTGTGCTTACATTATTTGATATTTATCTATCTGTTTTTATAGTATTTTTGTTACTTTGATACAGGGTTTCAACATGTAGCCCAGTATGCTGTCCTTGAACTCAAGGGATCCCTTTGCCTCAGTTTCCCAAGTGCTGGGATTACAGGCAAGCTCTACCACACCCTGTTAGATTTATATTTCAAATGTCCTTTTCAGTCTGATATAAGCTGTTATACTAAGCATCTTTTAAAATATAATTTACTAATTTTAACAGTGAAGATGCAGTGACAGCGTAAAAGATAAGCAATATGGAAAACGTGCACTTGCAGGTAGGAAAACCAGGAAAAGCCACAGTGAAAGCATCTACTGGGTGATTAAAGATGCTACAAACAGCTGTGTGGCTGTCAATGAGAAATGTATTTTAAATATAAAAATGGTGGCATTATTCAGAAAAATGTAACAGATTTATCTGTAGTCATAAACTACTGAAACTTGTTCACTGAAACTTTTTGACTAACATTAATGCTTTAAATCTTCATATTTATGTAAGCAGTTTATAGATACATGCAAATGGTAACATTTCTGGGTGTACATCTGTAATTCCCAGAATCCCAGTATTCTGGGAAACTGAGGCACGGGGATTGCAAATTCAAGCCCAACCTGGCTAAGTCATGGTTTTGTAAGACCCAGTTTCAAAATTTAAAATGCTTAAAAAATATTTAAATTAAAAAAAAAACTGTCATGGGCATGTATCTCAGTACAAAGACCCTGAGTTCATCCCCAGTTCTGAAAAAATAAATAAATAGAAGAAAGAGAGGGAGAGAGGGAGGGCAAGGAAGAGAAAAATGACCTGATTTCTAACCTCCGTTTTTAGGTGCATTTAGATCTCATGGTGGGTAACCCTAATGTTTAAAACTATCAAGAATAGGACAGTAAGATTTTATTCCCCTTTGAGAATGAAATGTTTCCCATCGTAGTGTGTACACAAGCAGGTTCTCCACATATGCAGCACACTAGCTGGGTGACTTTCGGCATCAGTGTTACACATTTGGCTTGGAAAACACACTCTTCACAAAGACAACCAGATAGGTGTCACTTGTCTCCTGCAAAGCACAAACCTGGAATCTGGGATCACAGATCTCTTAAACTCTTGGGTAATTTCTTGGACCAGACATTCAAAGGGGATTTTGTGAATCAAAAGTTCAACAGAGGTCTGATACTGTCTGATTTATGAGTGCCATAGCACCAGGCCTATGATGGGGCAGTCCCCTCCGCCCTAACAGTAGAGGATGCGCCCTGACTGCAGGTTTTCTAACAGTTTCTTCCTGGGTATCTCAGCCACCACAGGTCAAACAGGGTCAGCCATCCTGGTGCCAGCCATGGTGCAGAGGTCACCTTACTGATCCCCCTTCTCAACTGACCAGAGCCACGGGATCTGGAGGCAAAGAGCTATAGTACTTGCAGTAGTGGCTGTGAACCAATTCTGTTTTCTAAATTAATTGCCTTTGTTAATCCTAAATAAAGTACTGCAAATAAATCATATTTTACTATAATAACAATGATGAAAGTGTGTTGCTTATTTATATGTCCTAAGCAAATATTTTCTTAATAACATAGCTAACTAACAATGTTGGAAATCCCCAAGTAATTGAGCATTTTTAGGTCAGTATTAACTCTTTTAGGAAGTACAAAAAGAATAGCTAAGTTAAACTGTATTTTTTTGTCTTTCTCAGTGGCAAAAAATAAAAGAATTGTGTTTTCAATCAGATATATAATTGAGTAACAGCAAAATTATACATATTTCAATGTCTGCATTTACCATTGTCTATTAGAATGCTACATGGAAGAGGGGCAGGTTTTAGGTTCTTCCTTTTTACAGGGAAGGTAAGAATCCTGTTGCTGTGTTATTAACCCAGTGATACTCAGGCATGGCCTGTGGCTGGGGCTGCATAGACGTACATGGGATTTGTGGAGATGTACAGGGAGATTTCTAATTGCAGAGTTGAGAGTGTGGCCTGGACTCCACTCTTTATTGACTGGATAAATAATTGGATATTATTTATCCAATCAATAAAGAGATTGATTGGATTGATCCTACAATCCAATCAATCTCTTTATTGGGTCCCTTAATTTAGAATCTACCCTCTTTACCAGCACACAGAACTCACATATTTAATATTTCTATGGGATCCAGAATTCCACAATAACAGATTACCTTACGTGTTAAATCCAACTCCGACAGATCTCTACACTGTTACAGAGTTACAAATGTAGAACCGAGAGAATCAAGGTTAAGAAACTCAGTGAAAGGGAATCGAATGGTATTGAGAGCTTAGGAGAAAGACATTCAAAATGACCATCAGAAAAGAAAAGTCAAACACTATGTGACAATGTACTAAGCACTGTTTGGGAGTTGATGATTTGAAGAAGGACCCTAAAAGTAAGTGTGGAGCACAATTAGTTTTGAAAAGATTCATTTTACAAGGAGAAGTGGTGATACACCTCTGTGATGTGACATTCAGACAAGAAAAAGGGGAACAAAAGCAAAAGCAAATGAGAGACAAGCCATGCAGTCAGTCTTCAACGCTACCTTTGAAAGAAATTTTGTAAGAGACCAAAAGTAACAGGTGGGGCTTCCTTGGAGATGGGAAAATTCTCTTTTTCCAAAAAACAAAAACAAAAACAAAAATCCTGGATTGAACTAAATAGCTCCTGAACAAGCCTGCAAGAACACAAGAGAATGCCGTGAGTCATACAGTAAACACGGTTTCAACGGTTTCAACGGTTGTGTGTATTGTTTTCCCTCCCCATTGATTGTATGCATTTTAGAGGGAATCCAAACCCTCCTGCTCTTTACTTTTTAAGTTTTAGATGTCATCTTCTACTGTAGATGATAATTTTTAAGTTTGAGATGCTTCTTTGTCTGTATAATGAAGATATATTACTTCTCCAAAAAATGCCTGCTTGGGGGATCCGTTAAGAAGGCTGTGTGTGGAGGGAGAACGATCAGTCAAAGCACCTATGCTCACAACAGTGTTCTTGCTCGGGGTTTTAAACATTTGTTGGAATTTTCTTTTTCCACCTGTCAATATGGTCAACTCCATAAATGAATAAATAGCTTTGTTTATACCAAATTGCCATCTATTTATTGCACAATAAAGTTGCCATTACTAAAATCTAAATCATAACACTTGTATTCCATAAAGGTTGGAAAGGAAGGGAGGAGAAGTGAATGAAAAAAAAAAATTAAAATGTGTTGTGTATGTCTGCCAACTCCCCGCAATGAATACAATCGTTATGTCCTTCAAACATGTACTAATAGAATAAATTCTTTTTAAAAAAGAAACAAACACATTGGAATCACATTACCTTCTTGATATAGCCTCAAGATTTCCGAAGTGGACTTCCTAGATCAAACTAGCAGTGTAAAAAAGCCATTACATGTCCTCCTCTGCAGTTAAGAGAGCTACTTTTTCATAGCCTACACTCTAGAATTGACTCACTTAGAAAGTGAAGAAGGCAAGACTTGTGTACATTACTGAAATCAGACCTGCTGAATCAGCTAACCTGCTTAAACCCAACAGATAACCCAGCTAGACAGAGAGCTGCCACAGGGCTTGAGACGTCCTGTGAGCCATAAGGTTCAGTATTCACATCTGGAGTAAATTTTCCGTCCCCAACGTTGGTGATAGTCTTGGGAATGTAGTTCCGCCAGGAACTTTGTGACAGCAGATGGTTCACTGATTACCTATTTTTGTGGTTCCCCACAAAAATATGACCTATTCATGAATTTTAGGAATAATCATAGAACTTTTCAATAAACAATCCATGGGAAAATAAGAATTTTATAATAATTATAAGCAGTAAGTTCTTCACAAACTTTTAAAAATCTGATATTATTAATATATTATACATTATATGTATAGTTCTGTTTTAAGTAAACAGTGCACAATTAAGAATTAGACTACATATACACACCCAGAAATAAAATTTAGAAATAGTTCATAACTCCAAAAAAGAATCTGAAATATACAGAAGATTATATTTCAATGTATACTTCAGGTTGTAATTTGAATGTGTAGTCCACTGGTTCTACTGGTTCATGACTTGGCTATCATCATGTTATTCTCAATATAATACAGAAAACAAGAGACAGTAAGTATCATTGACCTCACAGTTATAATCAGAATTTGAGAAAATGCAGATTTGAAACATGTGGCTAACAAGACGTTTCCCCCTATTTTCTGATTCTTAAGCTTTTCCATAAAATACAGACATGAGAATTCCTGATGTAGTCTCCCTTTTATTTATTCAAGATAAAGTGTCTATGATTTTATGAGACATGGTCTTGCTTATTTTAGCCAGATTGTCCAAAAATCCTAGTGCAGTGCCCTGCCAAATACTTGGATCTGTAGACAAATGCATTTTGAATATATTAAGAGGCATTTTATTTTATGGTCACTTGGCAACATTACCATCTACAACTCATCTAAATAGACCTGAAACTTTGAACTTCTCTTCTGTTAATGAACTTAAGTGACAGAAAATTTGGAGTAGAACATGGCTGATTTTCTTTGTTTATCATGTCCTAAACCTTACTGAAGTCATAGAAATAACTGAAGATACTGAATCACTTCTGTCAGATTTCATTGTAGGCATAATATAATCACGATCTCTCAAGAAATTTTAAATGACTATAGAAAAATAATGCTTAAACCCTTCTGAGAAATGTACATTAAGACAAGTCTGAGAAATTATCTTTCTACAAACAGAGTAGGATTGGAAAAAACTCACAAGCATCCCATCCCATATGGTAGTACATTACTCGATTTTAGTAGATGCTCTGGTTTTTATCTAGATGTCTCCTCAAATCCTCATGCACTCCTAGGTGCTTTTGGGAGGACATTGGATCATGGCTCTGTGGTACTGGCTTAGTCCACTCACGGCTTACAGCTGGGGTGACACTGGTAGGTGAAGTCTGTGGGAAGAAGTGGGTCCCTGAGGGAACAGCCTGGAGGTATTTGTCCCTCCTCCCTCTTGATTTCTTTTTCTGCTTTCCCCTTGCCATGCCTTCAGTTCCTTCTCCTCTGCGATGCCTCTCTGTCGAGCCACCCCACCTCAGATCCAACCAACTATGGAATGAAACCTCTACAAAGAATGAGCCAAAATAAATCTCTCCTCCTTGAGCTTTGTCAGGTATTTTGTACCAGCACTAAAAAGGCGACTACTTCAGTAGAAGAATAGATAGTTAGCTCTTAGTTTTTTGTGTTCAATTTGTTTCATTTTTCTGACTTCACATCCTTCACAGATCCTGTTGACATCTAAACCTTTTAGTAATTATACATGTTTCTTGACTCAGAATGCGTTTACTTTGTTATAAATATATCATAATTTGAAATGCATTTAATCTACTGAACATTAAAGCTTAGGAAAGCAATGCACAATCCAGTGTCCTGAGAGTTTTACCACTGGGATTATACAGAGTGACCCTCAGTGGACTGTATATTAACACCCTGAGAAGAAGCATTCCGGATTCAAAGTAAGGTTTCCATGGAACGCGTCTGGTGTTTGCACCACTGTAAAGTTGAAATAGTCTAAGTCTCACTGTCCTAGACTGGAGTCTGTGGGCACGTGACACAGCATTTACTTCTTACAAGATGTCTCTGGAATGTCAGTCTCCCTGACAACATGTAGTATTCCTGTGTCAGTTAAACACATGTTCGTGAAGACGAGAATACCTTTCAACTACACCGCTTCCTAAACTGTTCTCTGAGATTATTACGAGAACAAACCCGCATGACTTACATTGTTTGCTTTTAACGAAGGGTGCCTGGGATTTACAATCAAAGCGGCTTCACTTCCACTTCTCTCAGTATCCCTGAAGCAGCACGGTTTCTTTGTTGTGGTCTCTTTCAAGCCAAAGTCCAGAAGAACTAAAGGGGTCAGGGCTGACTCTTCTAAAAATAGCACCATGAATGGTGAATGGGTTATTAAAATCAGCATTAAAGTCGGAGCCAAATACATTTCTCTAAACTTAATACTTGGTTATAGCTACATATTGATTGACATTAATATATCAATTTTCTTAAATCTATGTACCATGTATGACATTGTAAACAAACACCTATATGAAAATTATATTTATTTATCTATATACACATACATATGTGTTTCAGTTGATATAAATAGATATACTATTTATGCATATAACAGGGGTGTATCTAGGTAAATTTAAAACTGTTTAAATGTTTCCGAGTCTTGCTTGGTTTTGTTGTTGTTGTTGTTTGTTTGTTTGTTGTTTTTTTGGTTTGTTTGTCTTGAGACAGGGATTGCTATGTAGTTCAGGTTGACCTTGAACTTACAGTGATCCTCCTGATTCAGTCTCCTGAGTGCTGGAATAACAGGCATGTGTTCTTGACTGTCTTTTTTAGTTTTGGTTTTTTGAAAATATTATCAGGTCTTTAAGTACGCTGGTTAAGGCCTTTTAAAAAAAAGTCAGCATTGTCCCTTTGCCATTTTAATTTTAGTCTGGATTTTATTATTAAAAGAAGTTTCTCTTCCTGGTTTTCCTAGCCTACCCATGTGATTAATGGGTCTCCTTTTGGTTATGATATCACGGCAGTCTCAGCTTCAGAGACACAACACATGCTGTAGACCTCTGCTTTTCTAATTAGGGAATGCCAAAATACACAAGGTAGTATTTAAGCGGCGTGGAGAGGAGTATTCCTATTAGGTCAGCAAGCAGGAAGGGGAGGCTTACTGGTGAATTTACCATTTGGAGCTGTAAAACCCGAGTATGTTTTGCACGTCTTAGGCCCAGCTAGGTGTGACAGTGAGCTGAGGGTGGACATTTCCTGTCTTGAGCCTGGCCTCCATAGCTCACAGTGTCACACTGACTATTTCCAGACCTCGGGCAGGATGGAGTTGCATCTCACCGACACATTCCTAGCCTGAGTCCTTGGCTTCGAAGTGCTGCAGGAGTGTGGGTTGTTCAGTCAACTGAAAATTTACTGCCCAGAGGGAGAAGCCAAAGTCTCCATCACCTGGGCCCAGGCTGCACAGACACATGGTCTAAAGGCAGGAGGCAGCAGCCAGTTTCAAACAATCTATGTTTTACCTAGTTTTTCAAAAAAACCTTAAGAAGCATGAAATGTTTCTCTGGGAAATAGGGTTTTCCAAAGACTTGCTATAAACATGCAAGCCAAATTGCAACTTAGTCACTGGGAACCAGGAAGGGTATTTCAACATTTAGAAAAACTCCTCCACAGAAAATTATGACTCTGCAGAGTTTGAGACAAACATGTCAGCCATTTACTGGCCATGGGAAGGAGGATCTCAAAGCGAACTTAATGTCTTCAAAGAAACTAGTTAGAAAATGAGTGTGTGATGCTTAGTTAGGTTGCCCACAGTTAGTCATCAGAATATTTTCCTAACTGTGACAGCTCCATGTGGTTTAAAATTGTCTAGAAGCAGCTATATTTCTTTATACATATGGTTTTCCATCTCTTTTCATGGGGTTCAACATAAAAAGATTTTTGAAACTGATTTGTAGAGATAGATAATCTTCCATAAGATGAGCAGTAGTAAGAGCTGCTGACTGGTTCTAATGACCCTTTAAAAAGAACTACATTTCTACCCATATCCTTTTTAACATACGCAGATTTCAGTGGTTTGGAAGGTGAACACTCCAGTGTCATTTCAATTAAATTCTGATAGAGATGGAGACTTTAACTCACTCACTGTAATTTGCTTTGCTTTATTGAGTGAAATTATTAAGTTTATGAAACAGTAATAAATATCTCTCTCTACTTTATACAGCTCAAAAAGAGCCCTCTGTGAACCTTCTGAAGTAGAAGTTCTCCCAATATGATATATGCTGGCCAGGGAAACCAAGGAAGGAGGAAGAGCAGGGGAGACAGGCCATGCTGAGTGTGGTTTTCAGTTCAATCTAGAGGAACTTGCCTTCTATCACATAACTACTTACATCCCTCGAAAGTAGCCCTTTTTCTTCTTAGCCAAAGTTAGCATTTCCGTATAACAGAAAAATGCCTGTTTTTTCCTTGTTTTTTAAGCTGTAGCCCCAGTCTAAATAACAATGTCTATAAGGACAATTGCTGAGAATGATTAGTGACTAGTTATTTGATTAAATTTTGATATAAAGAAAGTACACTGTAAGAGTTTACTGATTTAAAATCATACTAGACATTATGCTCTGGATATTTCATGGTAGTTATTTCATAGAAATTTTTACTTTCTGATTGTCTAGAATTTCTTTGTTTTATCTGCTATATTTCATTTTTTTCTCTTTTGGTAGCAAAATTTACAACAGTATAATAGAAAAAAAACCCCACTCAAATGAAGCTTTAAATATTTTTTAGGTTTTGCTTTTAAATACCCAGGCAGAGATGAAGTGAATACATGAGATTTAACAGAGGAAATATTTACTGGATTGCTTTTCTAGTACCTTGCTTTCAATGTCAATTTCCTTTTTGTAGATCAATGGTAGCCCAGACTCTGTACCTGGGCTGAACTCATGTATTTAGAGAGCCTTGTTAAATAAGGATATAAAAAAGACTTTCACTCAAATGATAAAGAATGGAATTAGGGGTGTTTCCAAGGCAAAACCAAGTCTAGACATTCCTTCTAACCAACTCACCAATCAGAAAAAGACAGAACTGGAGAGACCAAGTATGAGGCAACAGGAGCCAACGAGAGAAACAGGCAGGATATGAGTGTCATGAAAAGGAATCACAATTATTATTCGTGTGACATTCGTATCTGAGTGGCGTGAATGAGGTGTTAAGATACAACCTGTCAGGACATTGGGCAACAACCAAGTTACCCATGAAAACTCACTTAATTTTTTCACGAACACACTTTGTGTTGGATTCTGAATGCTGCCGCAAGATGTGCTGCCCCTGCTCCTTCTTACAACAACGGCTTATTTTTTTTTTTTCGGGTAGAATTATATATATCTACATCCAGCTTTAACACTACAAGCTCTTGATTCAAAATCTGAGGTGGGTTCACCTTATCAATGGGCCTCGGGCCTGTGTTTGTACCTTAACTCTAAGAGAGGCTAAAGGCAAAGAGGCTCTTTCAGGAGCTGCGATGAGAAATGCAATTTATTTGCCAACAAGACTCCACAAATGGGGAACATCCCAAAAACGTGAAGGAGAGTTAGGGTCCTACTAAGTCTAAGAAGATAATAAAGAATGCTAGTTAAGATTATACACAGGTTGCTATTTCTGCTAACGAACATCAGCTCGCACTTTTTTCATGCACAACATGTTGTACTTCTGCCTAACGCACGCACCCAATCCCAAAACACTTCACCGAAGGCTTTAAATTAAAATTCCAAGATTGATAAATGAAACCTAATTTTTACCAGCTTGACAATTATTTGGTTTTTATGTATTTTCATTTCAGTGAATTGTAACGTTAAGAAGACAGTGTATTGTACCACTCTTAAAGATGGAGGTAAAGGGGAAAGAAAAGGGAAAAATGCAACAATTAAAACATATGACTGTAAATCACGAGAAAGGCCTGTTTCTTTTTCAAGTTATGAGGTTACTGTTGGAGTTTATGACTTCCCTGTTTCATGATTCCTTTGCCTCAACCAGTGAGCATCTTGACTGATTACAGCTAAGATGGAAAACTACTTGGCGATCTTGTTAGTACAACATCTTACTAATCTTCCTACCTTTCTTCCTTTTTACTATGACACGCAGCAATTTTAGGAGCTGTCTCAGGGAACACCCGAAGTTCCACCTATTCTTTTCTCTGTTACTAATACATAGTAGAATTTTCTTAACTATTAAGATCAAATACCTTGCCAAATTTTAACTATTTTTTAAAGCAATGTCAACTGGAGGCAGAAATAGCTAGTTTTTAATCTACTGGAGACAAAAATAGTCCATCTCTTAGTTCCCAATAGAACTATAATATCTCTGTTTGTAATACATGCAAATTAACAGAACTTACAGTCCGGAGAATCGACAGTAAAAATATCACATGAGTAGGTATAATAGTTAGAAATGGCATCCCTTTTCCAGCCATATGCCTCCCAGAATTTTGACTAGGAAAGAAAAAAAATTTATTGTTGCTTGGTTCAGAATTTATATCAACCACACAGAATGAAACCTCCACTTCATCAAGTCCTGTCTTTCAGGAGGTAAGAAAATCAAAATTTCTCTGGTGTTAATTCTATGTCCCTCGAGACTAGTTCCTTCTTGGTGGTAGTATATACAGCAAGTAAAATTCATGATTATTAGTCAAATATGTTCTGTGGAATATAATAAACATGAATAAAGTAAAGAATAAGCATGTAATTGGAGGTTTTAGAAGAAACCTGAAAAAAGAGAAAGAACAAAATATCAGAGTGAAGTATGAAAATCTATTGTGGTGATTGAAAATCAGGACCTCTTCAAAAACAATGAAAGTTATGTAAGACCCATTAAACACTTAAAGGAAGCACTTAAAGGAAGCTGGTGACCAAGTCAGTATTGGCAGGGAGATCTGTCTGAATGGTTAAAACCATCAGTAAAATCCATCCTTTCTGCAAGAGCACATAGACCAAGTGCTGAAGGGAGAAAGGGGGATCCTCACAGCACATGGCAGGTCTTCTTAATCCATTTGAAGACTGAATTCTTTCCAAAATAGACGTGTGTTTTCAAATCCTGAATCTGCTCTAGAGATTGAGGAATTCTCACAGACTTCTTGTCATCTGTTTTTTAATGTTTCTGATCATTCACACATTTCATTCACACTCGTCAACAGATTTATGTAAATCTTAAATTCAGCTCATCTCACTCAAGATGTAAAATACATGCTACTCAGAATTTTGCCAAGGGCAATGTTTTCTGGCTCTGTTATCTTTTAGTAGTAATTTAGGTAGCGTTTTCTAGCACACATTTGCACTTCCAGCTTCTTTATGGTTATGGCATGCAGACCTAAAACAGATTAAATTTTTTTCTTGTTATTTGAAATATTTTGTTCATTTGGTCACAAGTTTCCTGGGAGGCCATTTGTGATATTAAATTGAGAAAGTGGTGAAACTGGATTATGAATTAGCCTATTGGGAGCGTGAGTCATAAGCTTATGCAAATTATTTGTGTTTCCAGAACTTTCTTGGACCAAATTCCAGCCATGAGGATTCCACTAATGTACAGACCAGATGTTATGCATCAGATAGCTCATACTTCATGAGCTCAGGGAGTTTGATCATCTAAGAGTCACACAGTTAGGCATTTAGAACTTGTGTTTATGTGTAAGGTATTTTTAAGGCAGTTTTAGATTTACAGTAAAATGGAGAGGAAAGTACAGAGATCACTCATGTACACTATTCTGCCAGATGTCTTCACCACTGTCCACATAAGAAGAGGCTGCTTATTACAATTTAGGAACCTCCACTGATCGTAATAATCACCCAAAGTCCATGGTTCGCTCTGGCTCGCTCATGGAGCTATTTGTAGTATGGTACTGAACAAATACACAATGACATATATTTGTAATTACAGTACCATTCAAAGGAACTTTAATGCATTAAACATACTCTGTGTTCTGCCATCTCTCCACAGTCCTTTGTTTAGAGCACTCTCATCCCCTTCCTGTGAGCCCTCCAACTGTCTCTCCCCATGCTGGGGATAGAGCTCAAGACCTCCAACATGTGAGGTCAGCCCTCTACCACAGCACTACATGCTCAGTCTTATTTTAAATTTTATTTTGAGACAAAGTCTCACTAAGTTTTCCAAACAGGCCTCACACTTGCAACCCTCTTGCCTCAGCCTCCTAAAGAGGGAAGATTGAAAGGAAGCACAGCCCCTATTTCTGGCTATTTGAATTTTTAATTATAGAAACATATAATGTTTCTATATGTGTGTGTATGTAAGAGGGCAGTATAGCAACTCCTCAAATACTTTTATCCTGAACTATTTAAGAAGTATCAATAATAGACATTCTTGGTTTCCTTCCCTTTTTCTAAAGATGTCTCTCTCTCTTTTTATTATCTATATTTTATTTCATTTTAACTTATATTTGCTTACTAATATTTAACCTTATGTGTCTAATTTATGTCACTTAACATTATGGTCTCAGGGTGCATCCATTTTCTTATAAATGACACAAATTTGTCCCAGTGTGTGGCAGGATATTGTTGTGTTTAAATGCCATAATTTCTTTATCCATCCATTTTTTTTAAAGACCCATGAAACCAGAAGGGAGCTGACTATAAAGAGAATTCAAATTTGTGCATACATATGCCCACTTTCCACAAGGAGTGTAATCATTATGTGTTCCAAATGTGTCCCAATAAAAATAAAAATTTAAAACCCATGCCACACACTGGAAAACATGGCTATTCTTGTTTATCTGTATCGTGTTCACCAACTCCTATATATTTTTAAATAAATACCACATATATGATCACTTTAGCCCAAAAAGTCAGAATATAGCTCTCAAGTATAAGACATAACTTAAAAATGCATAATCATATGATTGTCATATCTAAAAGTTAATAGTAATTTATACTGTCAGTTTCTAATTACTGCTGCTGACACACAAATGTTTTTTGTTGTTGTTTCTGTGTGGTACTGGGGAGAGAATCCAGGGGTGCTATACCACTGAGCTTCATCCCCAACCTTTCTTAGTTTGTGGGTTGAGACAAGGTCAGCTAAATTATCCAACCAGGACTTTTGCTTTGTGATCCTCGTCTCAGCCTCCTGCAGTTCTGCGATACGTCATTGTGTCGTTGTGCCTGGCTACACATACAGATTAAAGTTGATTGGTTAAAATAGGAATCCAAACCAGTTCCATGTATTGAACTTAAATATATTTTCTGACTTTTTAAATCTGTAAAAATGACATATTAACTTAATGAGTTTTTGAAAAAGCCAAATGTTCTTCCTATGACGTTTCTTACATTCTGGATTTGGAAGATTGTCCCTGAAGTGTTTGTTAATATATACTCTTATCTCTGGCATTTTCCCTATAAATAAAAATACTCAGTTTCAGTAATACTCTGCAAAAGAAAAGAACAATCAACTGTACTTTTTAAAATGTCAGTAACAAGAAAAAATAAAACAAGACCCAGGAATTGTTACAGATTAAAAGATGAGAATCAGCTAGAAAAACTGAAAACAATGTAAAACAGTAGATCTCTTTCTTTATTTTCATCCTTGTACTGTGATCAAATACAGTAGGTAAAATAATATTACTGTTAGGAGTTACATTGTCTTTTAAAAAAAACACTCCAAAGTGTTTAGAGCTAAAGTGTCATTGTATTGATTGGCTCATAAAATATATACATGCATATATATATATATATATATATATATATATATATCCACAAGTATATTTTTCATATGTCCATATGAAAAGGAGGATGAAGAGGACAACACAAATATTCATGAAAATTGCTTTGTGATATCCTTATAACTTCTCTGAGCCCATATGTGTGTCAAAGTGAAAAATTAAGAATTATGACAGATCTGGGCTCACGAAATACTCTGTGCTTAAGTTAGCTAAAGAATTTCATGCTTGGTGTCTAAGTTTCTCACTGTATCGCATCAACGAGGGCAGTTTGTCTGGCTGCTTCTCTGTCAAGCTGATGGCGGAATTGATCAGAGGGCTCTAGTGAAGATTGTGAAGACATTGGCAGCTTGTCACCTCATGCTTCTTAGCATGTATTGATGCTACTTGCCTTGGTTCATTATTCCATTAGGGACTGCAAAATAGTCATCATCTGAATTTATCATTCCTCCTGGTGTTCTAAGCTAGAATTCTCCTACAAAGCGCTTTCACTTACCTACCATGCAGTAGGCTTACAACAGAGATCACTTAGCAAACATAACATAGATGATCTTTTCCTCTCTAATAGTTTCCAGGGAAATAAGATAATGCCATGTAGCTTCCCAAAGTAGCCAAGGAAACCTTATAATGAACTCTTAGAATATAACATTTTAAGTATAGCTCAATGTATTGCTAATATTTTTGTTAACATCAAATTTTTGCATACCTCCCCGTGGAGGCATCTTCTTGTTCATCCCTGGGTGCTTCTCAGTACAACTACTCATCTCGAAAGCTTCTTTCTGTGACCACACGCTCTAGGTTCTATATCATATAGTTCTTCACCCAGATGCAAACCTGTTGCTTCTTCAAAGATTCCTGCTTCCTCCTGCTGAGGAAGAGAAAACGTGGTAGGATGTATATTACTTTTCTACTCCCCGTGAGACATACCACAAACTAACAACTTAAAATACATGCTCATGTATACACACAATTCTACATTTTATGTTTGAAAAGTTGGGCATGAAACTTCTCTGCTTAGAATCCCAAGACTGAGCTCCAAGAGTAAACCGAGCTGCATGATCACCTGCAGGACTGACTAGGGAAGTCTGCTTCAAAGTCATTCAAGTTGTCGCAATTCCTCTCCTGTGGCTGTAAGACTAAGGGCCACCATTTACTAGTGGACATCATCCAGGGGCCACTTTCCAGCTTAGATGGTGAGCTCAGTTCCCTGTCCCAAGACCCAATCCGTGGGTACTGCCGTTCTCACCTTAGCACCTTGCTCACTCTGGCTGGGAGAAGAATCTTCCTATGAAAGCCCACTAATCCAAAGTTCTATATAATGTAGTGTAATGGTGACAGGAGCATTCATCACCCTTGCCCATTCCGGCGGCCAGAAACAAGTTACAGACTCCGCTTGCCTCTGAGGGTGGAGAGCTTGAGTTATCGGGCATCACCTTAGTGATTATCCATCATGGGGACCAAAACCCAGGTTGCTGTGGTGATCACTGCTTCTGAATTGGTCATTGCTTTAGATTGGAGGAAGGGCAAGTTATGAAATACATTCAGTGAAAAGAAAAATATATCATGAGTTTATTAATATAGCTCATTCAATTTTTAAAATTTTATATTTTATCAGTTTATTTTTACTTTAAAATTCTTGATCTCTACAGATTTTATCACAATTAACATATTCTACTATATGCATTCATGTATTTATACACATACATGCAAATTCAGACAATTATTTAAATTAAGACAATTATTATATTCCAAACTTATTTTCGGGATACAGTTCAGAATTTTTTTCACCATTAGAATGCAAAATCTCTTGTATGTTGCAGGATCTAATCCTTGCATTTCAGAGTCCATGGAAATAATCATTCTCTTTCTGTAGTTGTCTAATTTTCCCAATTAGAAATTTTAGGGTTTTTCATGATTTTCTTTATAATTATACAACATATTATAAAAGAATATCTATAGAAGAGTGGCTTCCACTTCTCATTATTTTTTCTTCACCTTTCTATGGAATTACTTTTATGACTACCATCTTCTCATTATTTGGATTTACTCATGTTTTTTAACAAACAAGCATATATGGGTGGGTGTATCTTTATTAATAATGATTATTTTCCTGTTTCCCTTGTCTTTAGAATATATATTTTTGTCTCATTGATTAGTGCAACAAAGTTCTGTTTCCTTTTCTTTCCTCAAACTTGCCAAGGCAGGAGAAAATTATAACAACCTCACTCTCTTTGAAACCCCCTGTTAATCTCCCCTAGAAATCCAAATCCTTTCTTCACAAACACTAAAAGTTGGTGGTTGTCACTGGTCCTCATTTCTGTAATGCCAGGTTACATCAGATGGGAAAAATTCACCTGCTTGGTGACTTTCTCCTCTTTCACACCAAGCACTCCCTTCTATTTAAATTTTTGCCCCACTTAAATACTTAGTTTGTAATATAGTGTATAAAAGAAAAAGGATATCTGAGGCTTTTGCTTTATTTACCAATATTCAAAGCAATGAGTTGGAGCCATGATATTCTCTACAAATCATCTACAAATTCTCATGGTTATTTTTAAGTTTTTTAAGAAGTTTTTTTCTTCAAAAATAATAATTGTTTATATTTATGGTGTACAATATGATGTTTTAACGTGAGTGCATTGGGGAATGGTCGGATCTGGACATATTTAGCACCTAGAATGCTATCACTTCCTACTGGTGAAAATATTTAAAATCCATCCTTTATACCTGCATTTATTAAACCTCAGTATGAAATTATACAATTTTGATAGTTTTCTTACATCAATTAAACAAGATATTCTGGAAACAACTTATGCATTTTCTGCCTCAGATCTCTGATCAGTTTCTTCCTGAAGAGGCCTGGCTTGTGTTAGTAGAAAGCAGTATTTAGAGAACACTATGGAAATTTATTTGCTCCTTTGCAGTTTTCTTTATTAGCCTTGTATACAAAATAAATGAGACGAGTATGCAAAAGTGACAAAAGTACCAATATATTATATGTGTCTACATATGCATACTATGTGTGCATGTAATTTTGGGAACCTCATACATTTATAAATTATTCTACGACGACTGCAGTACTGTGGTGTTTAACTCTTGTGACAGTAAATTTTAAGTACTCAAGTAGCAAAGAGTGGTTACATTTACTCTTGTTGGCTGATGACCCAGAAGCCCAAAGCAATTATTTTTTCTAGGACACAGCTTCTCCACACGCTGCTTATTACCCAGCTGTCCTTAGCATTTTTCATTTTCTATAGTACACCACTCAGCCAGATACTTGTAATAGTTCCATTGTTCATGGCTCCCTAGTGAATATACAAACATCCTGCAAGTGGCGTGACCTAGCACACTGCGAGCACATGGACAGCACAGCTAACCAAGGACTTGTTACATCCTGACTCACTGTTTATTAAAATTTATTACTGGTGACTAATATGGGTCACCATGTGCACGAATAATAATTAAACTTAAAGGGCAATGCATCATTTAAATAAAATGCGTGAAAGAACAGTAGCTAGTTTTAACTATGATTAAATGTGGTAGTGCTGTAGCTTTAAAAATTTAAAGGAAACTAGTCTCTTTCCAGAGGTTTATATTTTCCTTAATTGTGAATAAACCTGGGGATCACTGGAGCATTATCGCTTTAGGAGTTAAATTTTAAAACAAATGTAGGATCCATTATGCATGACGCTGTCACTTAGAATGTTTACTTTCATTAATAACTTATGGGGCTTAAATATATAACTATCTGAAATAAAAAAGTGGTTATGGAAAAGATATCTGGGAAGATTCCATGGAGAGCAAAAGAAGTGGAACAAAAAAGTGCTTTTAGAAAATTTGCAGTCATAGCTCATATTTGTGATGTGCGTTAAGTATGGCGTGATCATTTCTTATATAGTATCTCATTTTCCTCATGAAACATTTGGGATGAGTGTTGTTCTGTTGCAGTTTTTATGCATAGGGGAAGTGACTTGCAGAGAACTTGAAGATTTTTTTCCCAATTAGCAAGAAATAAAGCTACAATTTGAATTGACAGTAGAGTTCCCAGTCCGTATCTTTAGCCATTATGCTACAGATTTTGAGGGCTGCTATGAGAAATTGTTGAAATTAAACAGCAGTGTTTCTTAGCTAGTTTCATAAGAGTTTATAGTGCAAACTTACTATGAACTCAGACATATGTTCACAAATATAAGTACCATTTGCCCAGGAGCTGAGGCAACGCCTGGAAAGCTAGGAGGAAGGCACTGAAACTGTTTTTAAACATTCACAATCAAGTTTCTCAGGATTTATGTGGTAGGTAGTATCTTAAACCATTTATTAACATACATTTGTCGAGTATCTTCTATGTACTAGGCACTTGGGATAAATAAAATAGAGGTTGGTCTTATTCTTAAGAAACTTATGGCTTGTGAATTTTCCAGAATATAAAATCAACTGGAGGGATGTGTACTGATTCATTTATTTATTCAACAAATATTTATCATCAGGCATCAGTTTAGACATTTAATTCAGAAAGAAATAATAAAATCAGACCAAAATATACTTGCGGGCACTTTCTCACTTGCTAAGACACAATACCCCCCGACACAACTACAAAGTCAGGTTTCTTTCATTCACAGTTTTAGGAGGTTCAGCCCATGGTTTGCCAGCAATAGTACGGTGGAAGGGTATGGCAGAGGAATGTTGCTTACCTCATGGAGGTCAGAAGAAGAGAGAGCATGGAGGAACCAAGGAAGGAGGTACGTCCTTTCAGGTCACAGTCCTAGCAATCTGCCTCCTCAGACCAGGCCCTATATTTTAGCAGCACATCCAGCTCTGAAGTGCATCACTAGGTTCCACTCATGTTTTAGTGTCCCATGATTCAATCACTTTCAGAAAGGCTGACTCCTAGGTGCATATAGCTGTTGGGAGAATTCTAGATCTAAACCATAACAACTCATCAGCATCTTTGGGTAATGTATACGAGCACAGGCAAGAAGGCAAGTAGAGAGGTTGATAAACAGATGGAAGGATGAATACAAATAAATAATTAAATTATCTCTGGCACAAAGTATTTTACAATGTACTTTTGTCTAGGCAAGGTCCTTCCATTCAAATACTTTTGCATGTATTAACTAAAGCATCAGTGTACATTCATGTCTAGCTATAGTCAATGCAATATTGTCTTTTTCCAAATTTATTGCTTTTTGTGTGATGCTAGCAATCATCTTTTTAAAAATTTATAGCATATGAAGCTTCTCATTAATTTTCCCCCTAATTGCATAATGAATTTCTTTCTCTACCTTCTCACTTTCTTTTACTGGAATAGTGTTTTACCTAAAAGTGCTTGGCATAGAAATTGAGAGTATTGACTAATGTTTCTGCCACTACCTAGGATGCACAGAAATTTTTACATTATATTTACTTAATGATAGTTTTACAACACTATGCAGTAGAAATATTGCAGATTTACTACAGAATATGCAATTCTGAAAAAAAGTATGTTTAGTACTTGTTATGTTTTATATCTAGATGTCCCCTGAATGTCTCATGGGATCATAGGCAGGACCTTTGGAAGGTTATTGGATTTCGCATGTGCTGTTACTGGTTTTCTGTCAGCAGGTGGGGCTTGGGTGGGTGTAACCCAGGAAGGTTGTATCCCCCCTCCAGGAGCCTCTCTTGAATCTTTGCGCTTCCTGGATGCTGTGAGGTGAGTGGCTCTCCTCTGCCCCAGCCCTTCAACCTGCCGTGCTGCTTCGGGCTGGCCAACTGTGGACTGAGATCACTACAAGTGTCGCGGCTCCTTTAAGTTGTGGATGTCAGGTACTGATGCCCAGCAACAGCGATGTGACTAATGTGCACTGTATACTGTAAGCGGCCTTCTAGGGAAAAGGGGTTGTGCCACTAATCGCACTGTGTTCAGATTTACACACAGACCTCTCACAAAGACTCAGCTCTCCTTTAACATGTTAGTCGAGCTTTTAAACACTTAAATTTTTAATAAAATAAATTACTGTAAATACAAATATTTCCCCCTTAGAGCTGAAGAGGGTGGATGAAAAAGAGATGGTGTAAAAAAGGTGAGCCTGCTGTGGTCTAAAGATAAGGATAGAATATTAGAAATGATAATTGCAGAATAAGCACTTTAAGCACTAGGACATGATCAAGGTGAACTGCAGGAACTAGAGATGGATGGGCTCATGGAAAGTGGGGTATCCCATTGGCGTCTGGGGCATTTAACTCTTCTAGTGTATGGTACTTTGGACTCCACCGCTATTCCTTCATGACATATGCATTGCTCTTCCAGAAAAACCTTCCCATGGATGCATGGGAATTCTGTATTATACCATCCTAACCCTCCCTTTACCCGTCACACATGTTCTCATTCATCTTACAGAAGCTCATTTGTCACAGAACACACTGGGTGCAGTTACCCATATTTATTAGCCATATGCAGAGCTGAATGCTTGAGCTCACCTTTTCCTTTGGCAATTTTTTACATATTTTAGACTCAGATGCTGGAAATAGATAGGTTTAAATAGAAGTCTTCATCTATGTGAAAATAATTTCCAACCTGGTAGGTTCTTATAATGAGGTGTGAGTGTGATATTATCATATGGGTAGTGCTTATGTAACTATATTTTATGAGAAAAAGTGCTAGAATGTCTCCAGCCAGCCTGGTAATGATAACATTCCAGTGCACACCTGTGGTATGATGAATTACCTTCTTTGTACTAAGTAAAAGTTTGTGAAATGGATGAATTACAGAATAATATTCAGTAATACATTATGAACTCACTGCATTACTCTAATCGGTTTCTTTTTATATTCAAGTGACATTGCAAGATTATTTTTCATCAGAGGGAATAAGATTTTCTCATGTTTAATTTAAAGAAGTGAAAAGTTTTATTATAAACTTTTATTATTATTCCAATGTATGTTACAGTTTTTAGTGGTGATATATTAATTGGTATTAATAAAACAATTAAAATTAAAATTTGATGAATTTGAAACCGTGATAATCATCTGATGGAAGGCAATTTTTCAAAATAGTAGAAGGATGCACAGTAGCTACTAAACAATGTGGATGGATCACACAAAAACTACATAGAAGAGAGAGATTAGGAAGTGAAAGTGGAATTATGTTATGCTTCTTCACCCAGCTGTAACTGATGTGGAAGGAGTGGAAACCAGTGGTCCTCTGGTAGACACCATGTGACTTTCAAGATCCTGTTTATACTAAGTTACTGCAAATACCAAATTACTCTCACCAAACACATGGGCAGGAGTTTAAAGCTAAAGAGAACATGATTAAGAAGCATAAAACATAAAAGCAAAATAAGAGATAATAGAAAGTAGGGAAATCGCTTTCAAATGGGAAGGGGAGGAAGAGATAGAAGGATGAGAAGAGGAGGGATGGGAAAGAAAGAACTGAAAAAATGGAAACAGACCTTTTGTAAATAGAAAGGGGACCAAGAGTTGTAAGGGGTAGCAAGGGATGAGAAGAAAATAAGGGGATTAAAAAAAATGTGTTATGTGCACGCAGCAACTCCCCATGACGAATGTTATACTGTAAACATGGGCTAATAAAACTGGAAAGGAAAAAACAAAACAAAACAAAATAATGGCAAAAAGAAGCGCAAAATATCTGCCTTAAGTATGACAAATATATTAAAATGATGTACTGGATTTATGTTTTCCTTTTTGTCACTTAATGTTGTCACAAATTAAGTATTGCTAATACCCTCAAATAAAGATGCGTGACCATGAGCGTCTATCAAGTTAAATCATCAATATAAATATCATTAAACAAGCATATAAAATGAGCCCTAAAAAAGCTAATACCTACGAACATTCTTTTCTCTAGTTTTAGGTTATCTCCTCTTGTTTCTCGTTAACATTAGCTAGAAGGAAAATTGGAGCAAGAATATAATATTTCCCATGTATGATAAATAATCAACTATGATTAAAAGCAGATGGAGAACATTAGCTTTTGGTTTTTCTATAAAACCAAAATAACATTTACTGAGGTCACTTGTCTAGGTCCACCTGTATCTGTCACTCAATCTATGGATCTCTTTATCTGTCCTCCATTGTTTTAATAATTACTTATTTTTCAGAAAAGTAAACACAACTTTGCATGAAATATATCTTAATAATTTTGATGATTTATTCTAAAGTGAAAAAGAAGAAAGTGTCAATCAGTCAGGAGGGGTCTGGGATATTTCATAGGCTTCCTGTATCTTTCCTTTCTGAACAGGACGTGACCTTGGGCTCCAGAGTGTAGGTGAAGCACTCTGAGTCAGGTGTGCAGAATTCTTCATATTGCAGGGAATATTTAAGTTACTTCAGTTATAAAAGATCATTCTTTATATACAACATATGTAAATTAAAGTGACTTTTTTTGGTTTCTTAGGTTTACTTACTATTGATCCTTTCATCTGGATAAAGATGTTTAGTAGATAAGATTTCTACTTCCTGGTAAGTTTTATCAATATAGTTAAACAAAGGTCCAATGATAAAGCAATTAAACAGGTGGCCTGCTTTCCTTTCACCAAGTGTCTTGCTTCCTCCCCTCTAAAGGACAACAATGATTTGTACCCCAACCTCTTCAGCCCAAGAAGCCACTGGAGACAGGCAAGGGTAGCCCAGGGTGCGTTCCTCTGCTTAGCCTGTGACAGCCATGCTCACTGGCTAGGCCTCCTGTATGCTTGCGTGGGGAGAGATTCAAGTCTAAATTTATTTCAATGCTTATCAGTTGTTCAGTCCTCATAATAATCCAATATAGCTGGTGCAGATGAAACTGAGGAAAAACTGTTTAGAGAATTTGCCCAAAGCACAAAACAAGTAAATGGTGGAGTTTGGAATTGAAGTTTGCAAACCAATCTCCACATCTTACATGTTAATCAAATGCACACTTGCCTCAGGACAGTGTAGCAATTCTCAGTGGAGCGCATAACCCAGAAAAGGCCATAGAGGAGCGGAAGAAAGCACTTCCAAAGCAGATGTTTCACAAGCTGCGCTTTCAGTAACGACAGGTGTTCAACGGGTGGGAGAAAAGGCAAAGGGAGAAATTTCTAGTGAAAGTCTATTTCCTTTAAACAAATTCTTCAAACACGAGGCAGATTTGCAAAAGCAAGGTTTTATATTTTCCTGAGAAATTCTCAAATAACAATTGTATTTTCTTTTTTAACCTTACAAATGAAATACTTAAAATCATTAAACCCATAAAATAGGAACTTTACTAACACATGTTTTGCTTAATTAAATATTACAAGAGTGGTATAAAGCAAATATTTCTAAATAATCTAAAGGAATATGTTTGTAACTCAGAATATTATTTAATAACATGATTTGTTACCTACTAATCTCTATAGTTGGTGTTCAGATTTATAAACTTCAGTAGGGAACTTCCCTTAAAAATGGGGTAGCAATATCAGTGAGAACCTTACACAAATAATGTGATGTAATAGAAAAGGTGCTAGAGACATAGTGAACCCAAGTATCTTACTGATGAAGCTTGAATTTAATAATCTGTAAAATAAAGAGAGGTATCTGTACTTTTGGGAAATAACTTAGCTGGAATGACTGCTCATTAGGTCACAGTACGTTTACTTTTATAAGAAACTTCACTTATTTTCCAAAATGGTTGTCATTTTCTGCTTCCAGCAGAAATGTGTGTCAACTTTTCTAGTTTCTCAGCACCATTAAATATTGTCAATCTTTTGAGGTCCAGGCATTTTAGTAAGCATAATAGCACATCTAATTATGCTTTTAACTTGCAGTTCTTTGGCAATGAATGAGAATGACTAATATTAGCAATTCCCATATTTTTTGTGTAACATGCATGTTTAAGTTAGGACAGTACAACATAGAGAAATTTTAAAAATATAGCTAAAAGACTCCTTTAAATTTTATATTCTTTTAAAAAATTTGTTATATTCTTGTAACATTAAAAAGTGGCAAAATAAACGTGAAATTATTATGATAACTATTATGATAACTGTTCTTGTTTTTAAATTATTAAATAACTTTAGGAGATAATACAAGCTCAAATTTCAAAATTTATTTACAAAACTTGCATGTTAGCTAAAAACAATAAATGCAAACTTTCACCAGGTTATTCATCCAAAATTAATAAAAATGAAATATTTTATCAACACAATAAATCCGACCTCATTGGAATATATAGAACTGCATTTTCAAGTTTTGTTTCTTTGTTTGTTTGGTTGATTTTTTTTTAGACAGGGTCTTGCTCTGTAGTCCAAGCTGGCTTTGAACTTACTATGTAGCCCAGGCTGATCTCAATCCTTCTGCCTCCTGAGTGCTGGTATTACAGGCATGTGTCACCATGCCAGACTTTCTACTCTGCTCAAATACCTGCAAAATAAATAGTGTTTTCATAAACTTTAATCATATTTACATATTACATATTTACAGCTTTCACAAACTGTAATTATACTTAAAGCTATAAGATAATTCTTAGCAAATTTCAAGAATAGAAAACACAATGTAGCTCTACCAGGTTCACAGGTGTAGGAAGGTTGATGTACTATTATTGGTGATGCTTCCTGTCACTGGCCAAGTCACTCAAATGCATGTAGCCAGGAACAAAGAAGTATGGATTTGGAACTGGCACATGCTTGTACGATTCTGGCTTGTACTGCAAGTCCCTACCAGTGCAATGAAGCAAGGTGATGAAATGAAAAGCAAAATGTTTTGCAACAGATTAAGTCAAATACTTTTTATTCATGAATAACCTGATGATTTAAATACAAAGTCTTGAGGTATATACAAAAAGCAAACTAATGAAGAAGTGAATTTAACAAAATTTCAAGACATGGTATTATATCATCTTTATTTTTCTGTACCAATGCAAAGTAATTGACCACATTACATTAAGATGATCTCACTTAATATGAAGCTATCGAGTCATGAAAGCTGGATTAGTTTAGTAACAAATGATAACATTTGGGTAGGATGTTAGCCATCTTACAGCCTAGATAAATTGTCTGCATATGAACCAGCAGATGTTGACACTCCTCTCTTGGCCCCAGTTGTTCACTCCCAGAACCAAATGGAAAGAGCATGGTTTTATTGTAAGCAGTTGAATTTTGGGTTGGGTCATAAGGAAGGAAGTGATCAATGAATCAACTCTCCCAGCTATATTACATAAGCTTTGCTATATTGTGCTGTCCTAAGAATTCAATTCAAATCATGAGTTGATTAGAAGTATATTGTTTATTTTTATAAATGCTGCTATTGCTAAATTTCCTCCTTTGTAGTCAAAGAAAACCACTTTTTTGTTTTGTATTCTTGAAATTTATAGAGATTTGTCTCACAACTTGAAGTATAGTTATGGTTGTAAAAAGAGTACTGTATTGCAGGTATTTAAAATAGACATCAGGTTGATTGTGTTGTTAAAATATTTCATATCATGTATTAATTTGATGTTATCAATTTTAGCGGGAGTATTTAAATCTCCAAAGGTTATTACAAGTCTATTTCTCCCATTGTCTCTGTAGTACTGTACTTTATTGAGACAGTTTTGGTCTTCATCATCTACTTAAAGAGATGCCTAGTTCAGGGAAGGACATGTCTGGGTGTGCCTGGGTGGGTCGGGGTACGACCTTGTGGATTATGTCTAGTTCCTGGTCCTTTCTTCTCTTGGCTTCTTCCTTTTCTCTCTGGTTCCTAGATTCCATACATTTAACAGATTTTTGTAGCCATGACTTTCTACCATTATATTTCAACCATCAAGCCAATCAAGGAGTGAAATCTCTGAAATTATTAGCCAAAATAAACCTTTCCTGTTTTAAATTTCCAGGTATCAAATATTTCATTCCAGCAAAGGGAAATCTGACTAATATATTCGTATGTTTTGAATGACACTTATTCCATGCAAATAGAACTCCGATTCCTACACTTTTAGGCAGATGTATAATAAAGAACAGTAAGTTAAATCATTAAGATTGAAATTCTTTAGTCAGCATGGTTTTCCCTTTTCCTTCAAATATTACTGAAATACTAACATCATGGAGCTTGCTTGGGAGACTGAGGCAGGAGGACTGTTGGAAGTTTGAGAGGATTTTTCCAATTTCAAACAAAAATGACAAAAATCTTCAGTAGTAATCATTGGTGACTGAATTTAAGAAATTTAAACATTCATTAGAACATGGGGAAAGGAAAAAAGGGACAAGAAAAAAGAAGAGAAGGAAAGTCGCTGGACTACAGTGAGTTCAAAATCAGCCTGGACTACATAGTAAGACTTTGTCTCAAAAAAGAAAAAAAAGAAAGAAAAAGAAAGAGAAAAGAAAGAAGAAAAGAAACAAAAGACTAGAATCAAAATAATAATATAATAACCACTCCAAAGAGAAGTCAACTTTTGTCACACACTTTTTATAATTACACTTAAAAACACAAAGCTCTAACTGTATACAGTAAGTATATTTGTATTCATAAAGTAGTAAACGTATGAGATGAAATGTAAGATGGATGATTATCAGCATGTGAGGAAATTTGACTGCAAAAAGCTTCTTTCATTTTTTAAAGCCTACTGTTACTTAAATTTGCATTTTCTTTTTTTTAAACCCTTCCATCTTTCTTTTTGAAAATTTTATTTTATTTTACTTTATTTTATGGGTACATTTTAGATATATTATCTAAAAGATTCTTCATAGGTAATTTGTACATGTTACGTCCTGCTTCTTTTTTCCCCATTCCTCTCCTATCCCTTCAACTCTTTTCTTCTCCTTATTTACAAAAGTTTCACTTCCCCTTTTCTTTGTTTTCTTTTTTCTTGTCCCTTCTTTCTGTTTTCCATTTTCTAATGAATGTGTAAATTTAAGTTCAGCTATCAATGATTACTATTGAAGATTTTGTCACTTTTGTTTGAATTTGTAAAACTCCTCTTAAAATTTATCATCACTGATTTTTGTCTAGATTGAGCTTTCAATGTCCATGCCCACCATAGAATTCTTTCCAATTCATATTTCACTGAAACATCACAACCCATAATTATGGATAAATTTTTGTTTTTCATTTGAAAGGTTATAATCTAGTATGAGATTGGATTTAATATGTCACTGGTTTTAACTTAGGGGCCAATTTGCAAGTGACTCATGCAAAATTGTGGAAATTTATAAATGCTAAATATTTTGTCTGTCAAACTTCCATTTACTCACAATAGATTTTCTCTTGAAAGTTACTATTTTTATGCCATGGTATTAGCATAAATACACAGACATGAAGCAGTAGCATAGGGTAGAGAGCTTAGAGGTAAACCCACATATCTGCAGCCAACTTATTTTTGAGAAAAGTACTAGGAAGAAAGGATTCATTGATGAAAGGATGGTCTCTTTGATAAATAGTAGTGGAAAACTAGATACTCATACAGAGCAGTGAAATTAGATGCCCATCACTTACCATATAAAAAAACTCAACTCATAATGGATTAAAAGTAAGATCTGAAACTATGGAAAGATAATGGGGGAAAGGCTTCAGGACACTCAAATGGGCAATAAGATATCAAAAACACAGAGAATAAAAGCACAACAGATCTATAGGATTACATCAAACTAAAAAGCTCTGCACAACAAGCATGCAATCAATGGAATGAAGAAAAAAACCTATGAAATGGGACATGATATTTATTAACTATACATCTGATGGAGCTTAGATATGCAGAATATTTAAGGAAATCAAATAACTCAATAGCACATCAAACAAAATAAAATCCTAGCTAATACAATTAAAATGGGCAAGAGACATAGATGCTTCTCAAAAGATGACAAGAAAATGTCTACTAATAACAGAAATACAAATAAAAGAAATTATAAGAAGTTATCATTCCACTGCAGGGAGAATGGTTATTGTCAAAAAGACAAAAAGGAAAATGACAAGTACTGATGGGAACACAGAGAGAAGAAATACCTTGAATACTATTGGTAGGAATATAAATTACTATAGCCACTGTATAAATCAGTATTACAGTTCACCAGAAAATTTAAAATAGAATTGACATGACCAATCAATCTCATTATTGGGTAAATATTGGGAAGAAATGAAATCAGGAGGATGAAGAAGTCTCTGTTATCCCTATGTTTACTGTAGTATTAGTCATATTAGCCATGAAATTAAAAAAAAAGCCTAAGCCTGTGTTACACGGTTAATAAAATGTGATATATATCCACATAGAATTCTCTTTTGTCATTCAAAAGAAAGGAATCCTGTCATTTACAGCAATGCGAAGGAAACTGGAGATCATTACGTTAAGTGGAGTAAATCCAGTGCAGAAATACAAGTATGACACTATCTAACTCAGATGAAAACTGAAAAAAAAAATTGATTTCCATGAAGTTTCATAGACTGTTGGTTATTAGAGGCGCAAATGTAGTGAAGAGGATGAGGAAAGTTTCGTTAACGAGTACTGAGTCAATAGTTACACAGGAGAAATAAGCTCTTGTGTCCTATTGCACAGTATGGTGACTGTAGATAATGATAATGTACTGTATATTGTAAGAGCTAGAAGAAAGGATTTTTGAATATTTTCATAACAAAGAAATTATAACTGTTCAAGAAGATAAGAGTCTAGCACTGGTTCCAACGTTACAGAATGCAGTTATATAACATAACACAACATACTACCCATAGGTAAGCATAAACTTATATCAATTAATAACTTTTTAAATCACAAGAAGCTGACCTACTATAATGATAGTATCACATGCTAAAAAGATTAGCTAACCCAATCAGTGCTATTTCACAATTTGAGAAAATCATTCATAAATTATATAATGTTAGTATCTAATGTTACAGTTATGCTATAAAACATTTTTCCATAATCAGAAAATATGTTTTTAAAAAAGTTAAGCAGAATTATTGGCAAAAACCAATGTTTTCACCGTCTTGCCAAGTATTGGTTAAATGGTACAAAAAAAAATCCCCATAATGACGTAAACTCAGTTTTTATAGTATCTTTGTCTCTTGAGAGCAAAAAAATTTTGAGGCAAAGTCTTTTCCATAAAATTCAATCCATTTCTCAAGAATTTTAATTTTTTTCAGAATTTATCTCCTTTGTTTCTGCCATCTGCTTAATGGGAATCAGTTTAAGGACCATCAAAATGTCCATTATGTGTTTTCAAGAATCATTTTTGTCATTTTGGATGTGGCTAACTATACTTTTCTTCATTGATACCGAATTAATTATAGAATATCTTTTACATATAAGGTACTACTGAATGACAGCAGAATAAAATTACTTGCACGGCAGAAAGACTCATGGTTTAAAAACCATTGTTAGGTTTTGATGTTCTTCAGTTTCTTTCACATTTCAAATCTTGGATTCCAGACTCTGATCATAAAACCAGTTATTTTTGTTTATGACTCTATTTGTATACTCTCTCATCTCCATTTTCCTATTCATATCTGATATGAAGAACTGTGGTTATGTCTCTTGTCAAGATTTTTTCTTCCTCCAGCACAAATTTTCCACCTATTTCTTTCAAGATGTTTTGTCCCAAGCAACACAGCATCCTCGAATGATGTATGCATTCTGAACATAGCATATCTTCTCATTACAGACACGTCACTGCTGGTTGAATTTCACTTTTTGAATGTGAAGCTAATTTCCCACTGGCATCGTTTCTCTGCAAATAAAAAAGCTCATCTGTCAGAATGGCAGGTTTCTTTTTTTTTTTTTTTTTTTGGTACCAGGGATTGAACTCACGATCTTGTGCTTGCCAGGCAGGCGCTTAAGCCACTGAGCTAAATCCCTGGCCCAATGGCAGGTTTCTTAAGGTGTCTATTTCTCAATCATAAATTATTTAGGACAGGGAAGCCTACTCTGTTAGCATAGTCAAAAGAATCTGTCTTTGCTCTTATTTTGTTGGGAACTTGCCTTATTAGTGATAATATGCATGCTACAAACTATCTCACATCTTAAAAACTTTAACTCAAACTATCCAGTCAACAACTTTCTTCAACTTCTATGTGCCCAAGACAAAAGATGATGATGTTGTTTCCACTCAAATGTATTTTTATTAATGGGCAGTTAGTTCTGACATTGTCATTAGCCAGCTAACAACCTTTCTGAGCTAGAGGCAGACATTTCTGAGTTCATTCCTATATTTGATCTCTAAAAATGTTATGCAATTTTTTTTTGTTTTCACATATTCCTACTCCACTGTTTCAAGAGGTTCAAAATTATTAGGAACTATTTCTGATTTGTAATTATACTTTATCACTAGAGTTCAGTCTGATGATATTTCTTGTTTTGCTTGTTTGAATGCTGTTTTTTGTGGGAGAGAGTGAGGTTTACAGAGGAAATAGCTGCCAAAGAGAGTATTTTCATGTTACCACTTATTAACTTTTAATTAGCTCCTCCAAACCCTGCCTTTCCTCGAAGCTGTTTTCTTAGAAAAGTTTGCATCTTGCTTTTGTAGCAGTGAACTTTAGTTTTTACAAGTTCAACAAATAAACTTTTTCTCTCTGTCCCTTTTGTTGTGAAGTGAATTCTGTGCCTATCCAGCCAGCTGTGTGTGCTGTGAGCCAGTGGTCTGAGTCAGGCTGATGTTCCCTCCACAAACAGGAACTAAAACAAAGAAAAATAAAAGATACTGCTCTTGGATTTTCCTTCGGCCAAACATTAGGGAAGGGAGGAGGTCTTATGTATTTATCAGTGAAGTAGGATTAGCCATAATTCTTTAAATGCATGACACTGATACTTTGATTAGCTGTGGGAGATCGAAGAGCTGCAATTGGGATAGGAAAAGAAATGGTCCACGGAGATACCACTTGATTATGTTTTAACTAAAAATCCCTTGAAAATGCCAGCAAACATTTTCACTAAAATGTCATGAATACAGAACAATAGAAATAAAGTGCAAAAATGAATACAGTTTTTCAAATCTGTCATCTTGTGGTTACCCCACAAGAATATAGGCATATCTCTTCTTGTCCTTACTTCTCTTTCTATGTGTTGATTAGAATTACATGATCTGCAACCTAGAGGGAATCTTGCGAATTACATAGTGGACTATTCCAGAAACATCACTCTTGGTTTTTATAGAAAAGAAAATTAAGTTCCACTAATTTAAAGGGATATAGTAAATCAATACAGATTTTTTAATAATTCAGGCTATCATACTCTCTCATGATTTGCATTTCGTGATTTCAGCACTTTCCCTCCATTATTCTCTTCTCTCCTAGCCTATCATCAACAACAATGACTACTACATATGTAATTCAATGAATCATTGGTGGCTGGTGTTCAGTTAATTTTATATTATGTGATAATGAAATAATAGTACTCATTGACCCACATCACCAATTTGCTGTTGCCTTGGAAGCAGTTTAACAACTGGGTTAAATAAGGTTGTTGGGACTCAGAAGATTCTGAAAGAAAATTAAAGAAGAGCTGTACTTGCCAATCAGAAGAGAAGCAGATTCACAAACACATTCTCATGCTTTACAGATGAGAAAGCTTTAACAAAGCCAGTTGGCTAGAATAGGACTCCTCCCGCCCCTTTTCTCCCTAAGGAGGAGAAGGGTGAGTTAAGAGTCCAAGGGCAAAAGTGAATCTGAGGATGAGGGTATGCCACGTAGCTGCTAGGGAAAAAATAAAGAACTCCAAATCTTTCAGAAAAGTAAAAATATAAATCTCAGATCCTAAAATTTCAAGAAATATTAATCTCCACATTAATCTCCAAACGACATGTCAAATTTATTCATTTGTTATTTTGTCAGTGTCTTCCTTTAATAAAAGTTGTGATTCTGCTTTTCCTAATGTGGACAAGTCTTCCTGTTGTCAATGCGAGGGCACAGGAGATCACTGTAGGAACAATGGGACATGAGATCACTATGAGGGATTAGTGTGTGGTTAAGGAATCAAATAGTCACTTGAGACATACTTTGTATGTTAATAAATTAATATCTATAGTAAATGAAATCAATATGAAGTTTTTAAGAATGCAATTTTTCTGCAAATGGCAAGATCTAAAAATCTTCTTGCCCACTTTTCTTGGCAACTTTATGAACAGTGAAATGTCTGTCTTTTATCCTGTGGGCTCTGAGAGTTAAGCGTTATATAAATACTGGTGACCACGTGATCACTGTTATTTTTGACCCTGACTTTTTACAGGGTCTAAGTGCTAACTCCATTTACTGAAGCCTTCTCCAGGAAAGGTTCTGGAAAGTTTCAAGTGTATACAATATAAACAGTGACCAAGTACCTTAGGAATGTAGCTGTACAAAGTCGTCATGAAAATGGTAAGCCTACTGGAGCTGGGAAAATACTGTTAACTATGGGTAAAAATGTCCATCGGAGGACAGAAAAGACATGTGGCCTTTGCAGCTTCCCTTTTGTCTTCCTTCACCCCAAGTCTAAGACCACACAAAAGAAACAGGCACAGCACACAGCTATTGTGGAAGAAAAGCCAAGAGACAAGAAGAACTGGAAAGATAGCAGGAGAGAATTCTGAGCCAAAAGTAGCTTTCATTCTTACATATCTTTGACCCAGGCAGAGGTTTTGCCTTTTGACTGGGAGGCTAGTTTGGCTGGGAAACTCTGCAAGGCGAGTTTGCACAGAGATGGAAGCAAGTAGCTCATTACTCAGGACTCTGGGCAACTTTTGGATCAAAAACAAAAGCTTAAATATGCTCCTATGTTTGATCTAGCTAGGAAAGACACAAATACTCAAAGCTCTCAGTCCAATATAATGTTTGCCTTTTCCTGCCATATTTCTCTCGTGTTATAGCTTCTCTCAACCAGACCAGTCTGCTTCAGCCCAATGACTCACTTTTATTTCAGATGATTTGCTTGCTATTGTCCTTTTCCAAGAACAAGATGACCGTTTCTTAGAAATGCTATTTGTACGTACTGTATATTTCCCCTGAGTAGAAAGATAAAAATTATAGAAACAAAGAAAGGCAAAGTCATGTAAAAACAGTAATTCAAAACATTTTACTGCATGGCCTATATAATTTTGCCCCATCTGTGTAGGTACAAAACTTATTTCTAGGGGAAAACTCTCTTATTTAAGCAAAGTCTTTACTGGGATTGGTAGTTACAGAAAGTAGAGCACCTAGAGGGACAAGTTGTGAAAATACACAAATTCCTTTTGTAATAAAGTAAAGGGAGCTAACCTTAGGGAGGGAATATTTTCTTTTTGCTTGTGTGATTTATTGTTAATTTTAAGGTGTGTGGATTTATTCTGCAAATTGTTGGTTCCTGAGGTGTGCAGTGTTTTCCATTCTGAGGGTCTAGGTCCCAAGTCACAGTCACAATGCACCCTGTGCCTAAGAGAAATGGGAACCACAAAAGAGCCCTCTTCAATGGAATGGAAGAGAAGTTTAAGAAGCATGAGATCCAGTGTTTGATGATTTCATGCTTTATGTTGTGATTCTAAGCCATCATGGTCAATGCTTCAGCACAAGCAGATGCACAAAACAGGTATGTTACTGAGGACTTGGGGTGTGATTTAGGTCCCTGCTTGGTACCAAGTGATACAGGGAGAAGAAAGCACCTGGAATGAACAGTGAGCAATGAGGTGGTGGTGATCAAAGGGAAGCCAGGCATCCAGAATGAGTGACAAGAGTACCCAAAGGGAAATCTTTGGAGTTAGTGCTGATAGCCCTGGCCTTGATGCAGTTAGATCAGACAAAAGGGCAGCTTTTGTCTTACCTTGGAAAATAAAGTTACCCAATTATAGTACTTTGGGATGTTAATTCAATAAAAATTAGAACTTCTAAGTATCTATATATGTTACTCAAGTAGCACACTTACAGTGGCTTACAGAGCAAATAACTTTTAATCTGAAAGGACCTAGAGGATGAACAAAGATAAAGGAACTGAGACAAGATGGTCATTGTTGCCCATATGAGCTCAAGTGGGCAGAGAATAGATGACTGTGCTGTTAGAGGGAAAATTTAGATTTAGTTTCTGTCTGTCTCTGAACCTCAGGCACCCACGTCATCTTGTGAGAATGATGATTTGAAAATCTCTTCAAGAGTATAGTTAAAGGACTACACGTATTTCATCAACTTTTCACTGTGCATCGATAGACACACTTGAAGACTAGGGAATAATAAAACTGTCAATCTTTGAATATTTTAAGAAAAAAGGAATAATCAGCAACGAAACTTTAGAAAGGTTTATGTATTATAACCTAACACTATGTTTTCTTCTCTCAATCTATTTTCAGTGAGTACGTCTAATATGATTTTATGTAGCTGGTTGGAATAGGCCATAAATTCCTTGAAAGTGACCATAGAGCAGTGGTGGCAAACCCAAGGTGTGCTGCAGCAGGATATCTGTATCTCTAAAAGGTTCACCATTACTGCCCTAAAGTAGACCGAGGGAACTGATGTGTAACAGGAAATTAAACCATTTTATTAATATAATAAAAACAGATTTCAATCTGTGAATTGCTCAAGAGAATTTTTAAAATAGAAAATGCTTGGGAACATACATTTAGGCAACTATGATGATTAAATAATACAAACACAGGTAAATATGCACATTGTGTATCCTTTGGAGCATATATGACATTATTGTCTTTAGTGATCTTGGGACTTAAGAATTTCAAAGAATGTTTTTATATTTGGCTCTTATGTCCTTAGGATTTTAATTCTGACAATAGTGAAATTCTCCAGAATTAATCCTTGAATCAGTGAGGCTGTTTTCTTGTTGTTTGGGGTCTTTTTTTTTTCATTTAGCCACTACCTGAAGAGCCCCACATCACTGTCTAATCATGAAGTCATTTCCCACAAGCCACTGGGCCCATTAAGGCCCCTATTTTATCCCACAATGCCTCATGGGTAAATGGCTTCCTGTCCTCTTCTGTAATGGTTCCTTGACAGATAGAATAGCACAGGTTTGGCTCAGACACATATTATTCAGAAAAAATAGTGCCGCTTTTGCTTTTCAGTTAAGACTTTCCCTTAAGAAACTCACTATTATTCAGGTTTATTTGCATCCATGAATGATTTCTGTGATGATCTTATCTTTTAATGCGGGCTATGAAAATGATAATAGGCACAAGAAATGTTAGCTTTTGGACTGAGAGTTCAGAACATTGTTATGTGGAACAAAGGCCATTACATTAGTCAGATCCAATTGAATTCCTCTATTTAGGGACTGAATTTCATGCACAGTCATCATCAAACACCCAAATTATAGTCTAGAAAAAAAGCACAGTTGAGATATACCTAAATTTTCTTCTATTATACTTCATATTTAAAAAGTATATACCTCTACAAGTCAGTCTTTTTGCAAATGTCAACTTTCCAGTTCACTGACACAATCTCTGAAACACACACACGCACAAAGTTTTACAAAAATCATATAAATGGTCAAAGTAATAAATTGTTTTATTAATAACAAAGTGTCATAAAGAGGAAAAAATACAACAGAATTTTCCAAGTAATCTGTCATAAATATTTTAAGAGAATCATTTTGATATTTGGTGAATTTCACTTTGCTAACCGAAAAGTTCCTTGGCAAAAAATGAGATATTACCACATGGTAATATTTACAAGCTATTGTGAAGTGGAAAACAAATCACAATTTGCTTTTCCTCATTGTCCTCAGCATGGCTCTGAATCTAATTTAAAGTCAAGATAATTTGAGGTATTAAAAGTCAAGAAAGTTCTTAAAAACTATGAGACTTATATCAAGAATGAAGTTCTAATATAATCCTGGTAAGTAATAATAAATTGATTAGGGAGTTAGGTATGAGTGTAAGTAAAGAGCAGCAAAAGTTGATGGAGAAGAAAAGAATGGAATTTCTAGAGTTGAGTGATGAGCCTATGAGTAAGGCTTGCTGCATTACACAGCCATTGTACTCCCCATGAGCATTGTATTCCTTGCCTTAGTCATAGTGTCCTAGTCATAGTGTCTTAGTCATAGAGTCATTGGCCTCTGGAAAAGTCATTTCAATATGTCGAAAGGTCTATGAACAAAGAAATTAAGTCTCTTCTCACTATTTCCAAAGTTTGGCCTCAAATTCCTTCTACTCATTCTCCAGACTAAAACTAAAGCAATATGGAATCATGAGCTGATTTAAACCTGTGTCCATGTGAAGTGAATTGGAGAGACCACTAACAAAGGCAGTGATGCGCAGGGATTGCAAGAATAAAGCTTAATACAAGACATATAATTTATAGAATTATGTATAATAGTCACTTGAAGACTCAGGTACAAAAAATGCAGGAAATCTGTCCGCACACTAAAGATCCCAAGAATCCAGCTGAGGGCCTAGATCCCACAGCTATGTCCTGCAGGAGTCCAGCTGAAGGCCCAGAGCCCATAACAATGCCCCCCACAAGTCAAACTGGAGGCCTTGAGCCCACAATGACTCACGCAAGTCTGTTTCACAGATCTGCGCTGGACAGGCCCAAAGGTCAGCTGTGGAAACTAGAAAGTCTGTGTCAGCGAGGTAATCTGTGCCAGTAGGCTGTGGGTTCTGCACTAGGGCCAGGAAGCAATGCTCAAAGCAGGGACCAGGGCTCCCTTGAGAAGTATCACAACCATCCTCAGCGACAAGGTCCCGAGCTCCTCTGATGATAACAGCAGAGTTCGTATCAGGAAACCAGTGTGACAAACTTCTGGAGATTGAACGGCACACCACCTTCCCTACTGCAGCCAGGAAGCAGTAAAGACCAGAGCTCCCCCAAAGTGAACCACAGCCATTGTCAGTGATAAGGTCCTGAGCTCCTCTGACTAGGAGAACACCCAAGTTCATATCAGGAAAGACGCTCAACAAGCTCCTCCAGGAGAGCCAGCAGCAACAGGAAAATGAACAACACCATGGAGAACCAATAACACCCTACCCATTCCTCTCTAGTTCCCTGTTTCCACCTTGGCAAATATCCTCAGGTGGGCCATTCACACTCAGCACCACGCTGATTCAGTTCAGCTGGTATTACAAGTTGACCACTAGTTATCAATCCACAACAGGCAGTCAACCATTTAAACCCCTAGAAGGTGGTCCCAGGGATTCTGGCAATATCTCAGTTCTTCAGATAAAAATCTTTGTTGTTACCAAAGTGACTACAAATGCAACAAGATTCTGTAAGCACTTAACTCACACATTCACTAATAGGGAACCAATTCCAGCCTTACATTCAGCTGTTATGAATTGCATGGGTAGGCATGTATCTGTGTAGAAGAATGTCTTCAGCTCTTTGGGGAAGATACTCAGAAGAGGGAAGCTAGGTCAAATGAAATTTCTACTTTTAGTTTTTTGAAGAATCTCCATACTGACTTCTATAGTGATTTCACTAGTTTGAATTCCTGTTATGGATTAAAAACTGGTCAACTTAATACCAGCTGAATTAACTCAGCATTGTGCTGAGTGTAGATGTTCCACCTGAGGAAAGTTACCTGCATAAATAGAGATGTGGAGAAGAAGAGTGAAGCATTGAGGTTTTCTCTCAGTGTTGCTGTTTGAGCTGTTGGTTCTCCTGGAGGAGTTCATCATGACTAGCTTCCCCACTGTGAGTTCAACCATTGTCTCAGGATAGTTTTTTTTTTTCTTTATTGGTACCGGGGATTGAACTCAAGACCGCATACTTGCAAGGCAGGCACTTATACCGCTGAGCTAAATCCCCAGTCCCTTCAACCGTTGTCATCAGAGGAGCTCAGGACCTTGGTGAAAGTGGCTCTGGTTCACTTTTGGGGAGCTCAAGCATCACTTCCTGGCTCCAGAGGGGAAGACATGTTGCTTAATCTCCAGGAGGAACTCGTCATGCTGGCTTTCTGGCATGTACTTGACTGTTCTTATTGTCAGAGGAGCTTGGGGCCTCCGTGTTGCTGAGGGTGGCTGTGGTGCTTTTCAGGACAGTCCTGGTCCTTATTATGAGCGTGACTTCTTGGCTCCAGTGTAGAACCCTCAACCTACCAGCACAGCTCCTTCCCCCCACTGGCATAAACTTTCTAGCTCCACTGCTGACCTTTGGGCCTTCCCAGCATGGATCCATATAACAGACTGGCGTGAGTCCTTCTTGTGGGCTCTAGAACTCCCGTGGACTTGTGGGAGGCATTGTCATGGCCTCTAGGTCTTCATCTGGACTCATGCAGGACAGTGCTATGGGATCCAGGCCCTTGGCTGAATATTCCAGGTCTTCAGTGTTGTAGATGGATTTCCTGCACTTTCTTGTGTTAAACTCTCGGTGACCATCATAAAATAATATTATAAATTCTTTGTCCTGATTTTAATTGTTCTCCTCACAACCCTTGATTGCAACTCCTCACAACCCTTGATTACAACTCCTATTGTAATGTAGAAGGACTCTTTTTTCCTCACATCCTTACAAGCATTTGCTTTTTTTATTTAATTTTTTTAAAAACTTTATTGAAAGAGAAAAAAACAAACAAAACAGAATAAAGGGTAGCAACAATACAGAATTCCAAGGAAAAAAGGAAAAGAACAACAATAACAAAAAAACCCACTAAGAAATCATTACTTGACAAATTATATACTGACATCTTGGAAATAGTTGTTCAAATTACAAAATTAAAATATGCAAAGTAGACATTCAAACAGTGAGACTGTTAACAGTTCTGCTCCACAATCTGACAAAAACAGTGATATGGTCATCCATCTTACACACTCAACATACAATTATATCAAACATAAACATGCAATTATATCAAAAGGGTAAAATTAAACACAACAAAACAGAACAAAGTAGGTCACAAGAAAGAATGTAAGAGACATAAATTTCGAAGCTAGACAATTGGAGATATTCACTCTCTATCATATTGACTCTTGTTTTCTTCCAAATAGTTGTCCATATTGTCACATACAGGGAGTTCACATGAAACAACACAGTATGGACTGATCTGAACAGGATGAGGAAGGCATTTCAGGTCTTCAAGACCAGACATTAGGGAGGCCAAGAATGGCTGTCATAGTATCTCTCGTTCTCTTCAAAACAGCTGTCCAAACCTTCATGTGTGTTGAAATTAAACAAAACAAAACAAATTAAAATCACTTGGAACAAAGAATGATAGTACTGCTGGATTTCATATTATGACATTACGGAATCAGCACTGGGTACTGTAGTGTCTCTTTTTCTTCAAAATAGTTGTACATTTCAACATACTTTATATAGTTGGTTCTCGTAAACTGTTTATAAGCTCTACACATGCATGAGTAGGATAGATACACATGTATATCTATCCTTTCTGTATTAGAGGTAAAAACAAAAGAAAGCAAGACAAAACAAAACAATTCCTAGACAAGCATGAAGCAAAAAGTCATATAAAACAACAATACAAGGTGATCTACAATGGTTACCATGATGTCTCAGCAGTATATAACAACATTAATAAAAACAAAGCATTGGAGATATTATAAGACTTCAAAAGAAGGCAATAATCAAACCAGAATGGGAATCTTAGTGAATCTTGTCATCTTCAGTGTAGTTGCCTATACTCTTAGACTTGATGCTATCAATCATAACAGATTTGAATAAAATCAGTCAATACAAAATAGCAATCTAACAAACCAGATTCAAATAAGATCAGTCATAATAAGACAGTATGAGTTACACATGGCTTCAGATTAAGTTGATAGGAAATTAGGGATGATTACCATAATATGTCCTCTTATTTTTGGGATAGCTGACTGTATCCTCAAGTCTAGCATAAGTAGACAAACTGGAACAGCATGTAATCCATCCAAGCAGAGTGATGAGAATAATGTAGATTTTAAATCTTGTTACCCCATTAACAATATCCTCTGCCTTTGTTTTTTAGACAGTTCCTCTCCTTTCACTCCCATAGGGTGCACTGCTTATTTTGGGTCCCACTGCCTCCCTATATAGAGCATCTCAATGAACCCTATCTCCTGATCTACTCTACCTGTATTTCCCTCTGTTAGTATTTAGAGGCCCTCTATACTAGAGATTACAGCCAATCTTCTCTGCCTCATTTCTGCTATTCTATTTTTCTGCCATTGGTTGTCTATTTTTCTGTTCCACTCCACTGTCTGCCCCATTCACTGAGGCCTCTCTGCCACTGTTCCTGAAATGCTCGTATTCTTTTTCTCTCTCTCTCTAAGATGTCCTTCAATATTTTTTTAGGGTTGGAGTGGTGGTCACAAATTCTCCCAGTTCTTCTTTGTCATGGAAGCATCTTTTTTCTCCATTAATTTCTAGAGAAAGTTTTGCAGGATACATCACTCTGGGGTGGAGGTTGTTCTCCTTCAGGGCTTGAATTATTTCACTCCAAGCTCTTCTTGACTTGATGGTCTGTGTTGAGAAATCTGCTGTGATTTTGATGGGTTCTCCTTTATAGGTGATCTGTTTCTTTTCTCTGATGGCTTTTAATATTCTGTTCTTACATTGAATTTCTGGGATCTTCATTATTATGTGTCTTAGTGTAGCTCTGTTTTGGTTGTAGGTGGCTGGAATTCTGTATGCTTTTTACGTCTGCATATCATTTACTTTTTCTATGTTTGGGAAGTTTCCCTTAATTATTTCTGTGAATAGCCTTTGCAATTCTTCTGTTTTGACTCCTGCTTTTTCATTCACATGCTTTATTCTTAAGTTATAGATCCTCTTGTCATCCTCTAGCCTTTGTATTGTTACTTCCTGCTCTCTTGTTATTTTTAAGAGATTGTCATGGTTTATGTCAGTGGCCCCCAAGCCTCATGCCTTTGCATTATGCATTTGTGATTGGTTCATTGTCTAGTGCTTGGATTGGGGGTGTGAGTGCTACACCCTCCTAGGGGTGGAGCCAGGATGTGATGTAATGGCAGGAAGAAGGCCTGTCTCTCTCTCTTGCCGGTTTCAGCTTGCTGTTTGCAGCTGCCATGAACTGCGGCCCCACCATGCCATGCTGCCTTGGAGCCAACTGAATATGGACTGAAACCTCCAAAAAATGTAAGACATAAACCTTTCCTTTCACAACTTTGGGCATCAGGTATTTTGTCTCAGCAATAAATAAAAAGTAACTAAGACAGAGATCTTCCTTTTCATGATCACACATTGCAAGCCTATGTTCAATTTTTGATAGTCTATCTTTAGTTTCTTTCAAGCAGTTTTGCCAACTTTCTATGGAGTCTTTAGTTTCCTGGTAATCTCTTTGAATCTGCTTCATGAATTCTAGGTTTGCTTTAAATGCTTCATTGAACATTTCTCTCCTTTTGTGTTCCTCCATTCTTCTGTCTGTGTCTTTTTGAGAGGTGCCCAGCCTTTCTTTTATTAATCTACTTATCTCTTGTTTAACTTGAATTAATATTTCAATTTTGATCTCATTTATGAGGTCCCAAAGATATCTCTTTATATCTGCTGACACTGTGTTTGATGTTGCATGTTTGCTGCCCTCAATCTCTTTTATATTTAACTCTCCTGGATCAATATTCTCAGGGTAGGGAGCTGGGGGCTTTTTCTTATTTCTCTCTCTCGTCATGTTTTTGGTTCCTTCCATACAAGTGTACATGGAGGTCCCAGCCCCTTTTCTTGTTGGTTAGGGTTCTTCTGGAGCATGCAGGCTAGGGGCTTCTGCCCTCTGCTGTCCACTATCAGAGAGTGAAGTGCAAGCAAGGGCAGTATACACTACCTCTTCCCCTCCAGGCCAGTCAACCTTCATGGGCCTTCACTGCACCAGTGTATGCCATGCTCAGGGAATTAATTGATTTGGGATGACCCACTCGGTCCCGGCCAGGGACATGGCCCAGTCCAAGCAGATCCCAGCAATCTGCTCTGTGAGGAGAGCAACCAACTGAAGCCGCTTCCTTACACAGTTAGGACTGTCCTGCCCAATTCCAATATGTTGTCCAGTTGGTTGCCCCTTTCCCGTGGGAGGGTCTTATTCCCATCACTCACCGCATATTGATGCTGGTCCCTGAGAACTGTTGGGCTCCCCAACCTCTGACCTCAGCATGGCTGCAGCGCAAATGCATGGTGCCTCTGGGTGGGTTGCATGCAGGTCCGGTTCTAGGTGAGTCATGCTCAGGGCTGTTCGGCTTCACGCTCGGCGTCGCTCAAGTCAGTCGCTTCAGTGTGGGTTTGGTCACCAGTCACTTCAGTGTGGGTGTGGTTGCTCAAGTCGATATCGGGCATGAATTCAGGCGGCTTGGCGAGAGCACCGTGCTCACTGATCTTAGCTTTTCTAATGGTAGCCCTGGAAGCTCATATTCAAGTAGTTTCTTTGACTTCAGTTTCTTCCTGGGTTGAGAGAATCCATCTCCCTCTGTTTGGGTCTCTCCAGGGTGTTTTATTCTGGCATTTGAGCTGTCTCTGTCAGACAGGTTCCATTTCCTGTTACCTATAGGTCTGCCATCTTTACTACTCTCAAGCATTTGCTTTTTATGTCTTTAGTGATAGCTACTAGAATAAAATAGAAACTCAGAGTTGTTTTATTTGATTTACATGTTCTTAATAGCTAGTGACGTCGAATTCTTTTTTCATGTATTTCTTGCTATACATACTTCTTTTGGTAAGTGTCTACTTTATTCATTTTCCCACTTTTTTATGTTTTTTTTTTAAAGAATCTAGCTGTTTTTGTTTTCTCCAGCAAAAAAGTAGCTGGCAAAACATTTTTCCTGTTCTTCAGATTGTCTTTTCATTCAGTTGATTATTTTCTTTCTATGCAGAAGAACTTTAATTTTATATAATCCCATTTTTGATACTTGGTATAATTTCTTATTCAATTGGCATTCCAGTTAAGAAGTCCTTGCTTATCTCTCTGAGCATTTTCTCTATTTTTCAGCAGAGTCAGTGTTTCTGGTTTATATCTAGGTATGTGATCTATTCTGACTTGATTTTAGTATAGAGAAAATAGTTCAGATCCATTTTTCTGCACAAGGATAACTAGTTTTCACAGCACTACTTGTTAAAGATGCTATTTTTATCCAGCATGTATTTTAAGTCTCTGTCAGAGACCAGATGGTTAAAGTTACATGGGATTTTTCCTGTGTTTTATTCTGTTCCATAGTCTACATGTCTATTTTTTTTATTACATACCATCCCACAGCTGTTGTTTAACCTGAATCCAAGCATACAATGTTTCCTGCTTCTTTTACCCAAGTGTGCATTTCATGTCTAGATTTGGAAGTTTTTTTGCATTGATTTTGATAAATCTTTTATATATCTTTAGGGTTTTTTTTCACTAATTTTCCCTTAACTTCTGCAAGTTTTAGATTTGTTGTTTAGAGTCATCCAGGAGCTCTCAAACCAACTTTTATTGGTGAAGCATCACTGAACAGATGCTCTCATATGTCAGCGTTGGTCTCAGGTCCTGATTTTCTCTCCTTTAATTGGGCATATACACTGCCGTATATGCCAAATGTTTTTTTCAAGCTTTCTGTATGATTCCTTTATGTAACTTCTAATTCTTTACTGAAGGGTTTATATAATGCATTATCATCCTTAATCTATTCAGATGTTTGTTAGTATCTTCTTTAATCTCACTTATCTTCTTTGAGCTCAC
>PVJX010009918.1:0-59001 GCA_004027295.1 Dolichotis patagonum
CACCATATAAACAGCAAAAATAGCATCTCATATAAGTGTATTTTCTGTCAGTCCTCTGTAGTGAGCTTTCTTCTTAGTACTGCTTTGTGAATAAGAGTTCTGATGCATTAACTATTTGATCAATGTATTAAATGTTGGATCAACCATTCTAATGTGTGTGGCAGGACACCATGAACTACACTCTTCCCTACTTCTATGTCTGCCCAGTTAGTTCAGTGATATATTACCTCACAGCTCCAAGGCCACCTTACTATTAATTGGACATATCAGCATTCTTCTGGCACCTGGGCTCACTGTACAAATTTTAACTCACTTAACTCTTATTGATACTATGACATATACTTCTTTCCTTGATTTGACTGATAAGAAAACCAAGACACAGAAAACGTAATGACTATTTTACATTCAGATAGTGGATAAAGAATTCTTTATAATAAAAATTTGAATTCACCCAGGCTAGTTACAGAACCTGTCCTTAAGAGTTTCCTTAGTACTCATTTTACATCAGTTTAAGTCAATTGTAAAGTAGAAATGTCATATTTGTAATTCTTATTTCTATGTACTTTTTAATTTTATTTTTGAAGTTACTTATATTTGCTTAAAAACACAAATATTTCATATCATTGCTTTTGTCATTGAAACAGGGCATCAGTTTTGGTTGGAGATAGAAACCAACATGGGTCTATTTTGTTATGCAACCATAGTGAGTTTCAGATCCTGAAGTGTCAGGGGCTTGTAATAATAATCTTACTGGTGACTCTCAGATTACTATCTGTGGGCCTGGTCTATGAAAGACAGGGACGGGAACAGCCTCTGTCAGAAGAAGAAGGCCGTTTGCATCCAGCTTACATTACCTCTCTAATTCAAATAAATACAAAGAAGTAAAATTGGGGATTGAGGAGTAACCAACTGATTTGCATTTCACGAGCATTCCACATTTTTAGTACTGATGCTTCCGTACCCCAAACCCCTTGGTCCTAGCCAACATGGAGGCAGTTTCCCAGTCAATTTTTGATGACAGTAGTGTAATGCCTTCCTGCCCAGTTTCATATTTGTTGTTGTTGTTCATTTGTTTGTTTTATTTTTCCCCAAAGGATAAAGTTTATAATTATGTCATGACCCACATAAATTACTTATAACTATGTGATCAGATATAATAGAAGTTAAATCATGAATATACTTGAGAGAACTTTATTATCAATATGTCTCCATATCATGCAATTAAACATTTTAATATTTTCATCACGATTTCACAGGAAAGATCGTGTAGTGACTAGGGTAATGAGATAAACTTGCTTAATCCATTTCTAAAGTGTTGCTATTCTTATTTTTGTGTAATGATCTTTTTATAAGAATATGGAAAGAAATTAAAATACTTAAAAGGCTCTCAAGCAATCAAGAACAGCTTGTATTATATTTCATACCCTTGGAAATGCAAAAGAAACTACTAATATTGTATAAAACTACAATAACATCAACATTCTAGCATATTGTAAATTTTCTCATTTAATGTCTCAAATTCATCATTAATACTCTTGAATGACTTTAGTTATATGTCTAACGATATTAAAAAATATTTTAACATACTTATACCTACAGGGACATTTACTTGCTGACTCTAACCTGAGTTATATTTTGCCATTGATAAACTGCTTCTCTAAGAAATAAACCTGTACTTTGAACCATGACGATTCTTAAATCAAAAGTAGCAAAACCTGTAGGGAAAATGACATTTATAGTTGAAAATATTGATTTATGTATACCAGATCTTGGTTTCAAGTGTTACTGCATTTCACATGTATGAAATAAGAAAATGAGTTTCCATCAGTGAAACCTATTATTTGGAGTGAATTGGACTTGTGGAATTAAAAGAAGATAGTCAATACTCCTTAAACCTGTGCTCTAAAATTCAATCTCAGGTAAGCATTTGAAAGTGAACTTCGACAAGTAATTTTCTTCAAATGATGGCATCAGGCTCCATTAATAACATGTCTTAAAATGTACCACTGAAATCTGTGCAATATGAATGACTGTATTATGTCACATTTCATTCAATGGATTTCAGTTATTCTCCATAATGTTGATATCTGTCATTCAACAAACCTTGAACATTATTAAATTTTTTTTTGTTTTTGTTCGTTGCTCTGTTTGTGACCAGAAATCATATAAAAACCTATGCATCCAGCTGCTATAGACCAGGGAGCAAGACTTCTGCCCAAGCCATTATGGATTTTATGACAGAAGCTTAAGAATTATCATTCACACAACTGAACATGATTTTCTTTCTAGGTATCCTACAAAGAGACCATCTTACTGGGAATAATTAGCATGCTTCAGTTAAACCAAGAATTATGTGTGCATCATGAAATGATTTAAGTAAGTACAAAAACCAACATATTAGTAAATGTCTAATACTTTTAAAATGTGTTCATGATTAAGTATACATTAACTACATAATAAATAAAAAATCATAGGTAATTCAGTTATATCTTTCAGAGGCAGTTCAATAATATTTTGAACTTTATTTTTTATTTTGAGGTCAACATTTTAAATAAAACTTTACATACATATTTTATAGATATTATATATATTTACATAATATATGTAACAATATATAATATAGTGTACATATTATATTATGTAAATCCATATATTTTACATATATATTTACATAAACATATGTATAATATTGAAAACAAATGAATATATAATGACTTTTATCATACACGCTCATCTGAAACTCTTAAGCTACTTGCATTCTATAATGATAATTATATGGCATATTTATTGCATATTTACTTAGCAATTCAAAACTAGTGAAAAAAGGAAGAAAGGGAATTATTTTTAATTATTTTAGGAGATTTTATATAGTTCATAGTATTTTCAGAGAAAACCATGAAATCAGGCATATTTTCCCTCCTATAGAGGAATAAATATGTTCTTAAAAAACCCCTGATGACCCCTATTCTCTTAGAATGCGGCCTTGTACGTCCAAGCCTGAATAGCATGGAGTGTAAGGGCGTCATGAGGCAAAGGCTAATTCTGGCATATATTGTGTTTACAGCAAATATAATTTACTTTTACCTATTTATATACATTTTGTGCTTATTTATAAGATATATAGAGAGGATTTCAAAATTTGGTTATGCACAATATATAATCAAACAGAAGCTGGAAATGATGCATTCTTTTTCATAAACTGATGCTTATGGAGTCAAATTGAGGAATAACGTCTACTGGTCTTTTACCAAATAGTAAGGTCAAAGCTTACAGGAAATTCTATCACAGAAATTCCAGCTTGATGTGAAGCATACAGTCATAGTTACATTTCCATGCTCAAGTTGTTCCTGCTTTGACACCTGGATTTGTTATTAATTATACCTTCAGTTTTAGAAAGACTAGCATTATGTAATTTTTCTTTCTCTGTCTCTTACAAAATAGAAAAGTGTAATTGAACTATATGAAAATTATTCTCAGAAAGAATAAGTACAATTTTGTGGAAGTTGCCTCATCCTTTTCAGTATGTTACTTCATATGTGAAATGAGCTCTGATACATCCTTCAAGATTTCATTATGAGACTTTAATGAGATAATTTATTATAGCACCAAGCCTAAGGGTTGTCACAGAGTATTTCTGTCTCTTAATATAATTTCGACCAACAAATTTATCTCTGAATTTCATTAAAATATACTATTTTAGGTTTTCAAATTAGATATTAAATATTACAGTGGTGCATAATTATAAATGATATTTTATACCTGTTTTACATTGCAGTGTTCAAAATGCATTTATAGTTATAAAAACTTATTAAACATTTAAAAATAATCAATTTATATGATGAGAGAAGTTAGTGAAATAGTTGTTACTTTCCTTCTATACAATATAAGTGGTTAAAGACGTTAATAAATTAAAAATTACAGTTTATAAATATTCCTTAAGAACCAAGTGAAGTGTAGTGGACTGCCACTATTTATTTATGCTGCATTTTTGTAAATAATCAAGTGTTGATTTTTTTTTCAAATCAACAATGTATCCTAACTGATATATCTCTAAGAAACTTATTTGAGAAAGTTTTGTTTCCACTGTCAAAATAAAATTATTCTTACAGCATAAAATAATAAATAGTGATTAGTTCCCACAATTAATGCTAGCAACAATTGGCATGTTTGCAGATGTCTGCATTCATTGACTATATAAATTCTGAGAGTCATAGTTTCACTATATTCAATAAATCTTTAACAATTTCATTTTTGTCATTCCCATTGTATTCTTCTGTTTACAGGTATTACTTAATGATTACTTATAAAATTGATTTTTATAATTTCCTAAGGATCTAACTTCTTTTCCTAAAATCAATTAATATTTTCAGATAATTTATTTTAAATTATATTTTCTTCAGTCTCTCATCTATTCCTAATAATATAGTATATTGATAGAAACAACTTCCATAGCAAAAATAATGTATCATAGTTATTGGCATTCTATTACTCATGAAATACATAAAATAACAATAACAACAACTCATGAATATGAATGCAGAAAGGATGATTTGCTGTTAATACTTTAGAAAAAAATGAAAAATTTTGGGCCTGAGAATGCAATGAGTGTGCTATATTATACCATCTTTGTATAAAGGATAAAGAGACTTTATAAAAGTGAATTATCAGAAAGTGTACTTGGAAAGTCTTAATGTATAAACACACTGTTTTTCTCCATGAACAGAATAGGTCATATTGCAATTGAATGGTACAAATATAAGGAAAATATTCTTACCATATTTGCACCATAGTTGAATTGATACATTAACATTTAAAAATGAAATTCTTTCTCTTTTGTAATCTTTTAAATAGCTTTTAATTTCAATCCAGCTTCAGAATTATCTGTCAGTTTTGCTTTAATCATCTCTTTGAGGCTCTGTTATTAGATACTTAGACAAATTATTTCATTAGGCATTCATGATGAATGAGCCCTTTATCATTGTGGAATGGCCCACTTTTTCCATGGTCATATGTCTTATTGTGAAGATTAGCTTGAGTTATATTAATAAACCCACTCTAACATTTTTGGATTTGTTTTTTCTTGCCACATGTTTTCTCTTTTAGTATGGCCCTATATATTTCAATTCCTTTTTAAATGAACTAGATAGTTGACTCTTTATTTTTTTTTATTTTGATGAGAATAACACCAAATGAGAAAAAACAAAATAGTATCAATCAAACAAAATGATCAACATAGTGTATGACTTAAAAAGAAATATAAGGATATCAATAATGGCTGCCATAATACCTCTTGTTATCTTCAAAAGAATTGCCCATATCATGAGGTATTATATAATTGAACAAAACAGTACAGAATAAAACCAATAAAAGCAAGACATTGGAGACATTATAGGACTTCAAAAGAAGATAATAGTCCAACCAGAACGGGTATCGTAGTATATCTTAGGGTCTTCAAAGCAGTCGCCTATACCCTCAGACTTGATACTATCAAACAAAACAGAATAGAATAAAATCAGTCAAAACAAAATAGTTAAAGCAATACAGGTCTTCAAACCTAGCTAATAGGAAATAAAAAATGATTACTATAATAGATCCTGCTATTTTTGGAATAGCTGTCCATGCCATTGAATCTAATACAAGTAGAAAAACTGAAACAGAATAAAAGCAAACTTAACAGAACAATGAAAACAATGGGTTTTAAATTATGATAATAGATTAGCAATGGTCACTGCCTTTCCCTTTTCATACATTCCTCCCCCTTCACTTTCACAGGATGTATTGTACATTTTGGATCCCACCAACTCTTTTAGTTTTTATATTATGAAGGCCACCTGCTATTCACCTAAGTGATTCTGAACCTTGTTACTCCTGAGAGTGATCTCAAGCTGTATCCATTTGTCTACAAGAGCCTCAGGGTTTCTTTCTTTATAGTAGAGTAGTTTTCCATTTCATAAACATGTCATGGTTTTCTAACCTATCTGCAGCTGATGGGCAAGCTACCCCCACTTTGTTTCTGGTTCCCTGTCTCATGAAGCATTGTTTTCTCATCTTTGACTTTTGGTCTATAAACCCTCTTTCAAGTTAAATGTACTTCTTATATAAAGCCTATTGATGGACCCTATCTCCTGATCCACTCTGCCTGTGTTTCTTTTTGTTGGTGAATTGAGGCATCTATATTAGTGACTATGGCTAATGTTTTCTGCCTCATCTCTACCATGCTATTTTTCTACTGTTGGTTGTCTACTTTTCCCCTTCTTTCCATGTCTGCCCTGTTCAGTGACCCTCCTCTCTGCTGTTCCTGAAACCATGGTCTTTTTTCTTTCTCTCTGGAATGTCCTTCAGTAATTTTGTAGGGTTGATTAGGTGGTCATGAACTCCCTGAGCTCCTCTTTGTCATGTAAACATCTTATTTCTCCATTAATTTTATTTATGTATTTATTTATTTATTTATTTATTTGGTACGAGGGATCAAACTCATGACCTCGCACTTGGCAGGCAGGTGCTTATACTGCTGAGCTAAATCTGCAGTTCACCATTAATTTTAAGAGATAGTTTTGAAGGGTACATTAGTCTGGGTTGGTGGTTATTTTCTTTCAGAAGTTGGAATACTTCACTCTAAGCTCTTCTTGATTTGATGGTTTGTGTAAATAAGTCTGTCATGAATCTAATGTGTTTTCCTTTATAGATGATCTGTTTCTTTTCTCTGACAGCTTTTAGTATTCTGTTCTTGTGTTGAATTTTTGGGATTTTGCTTATTATATTTCTGGGTGTGGATCTATTTTGATTATAGCTGGTTGGAGTTCTGTATGCCTCATTTATCTGAATATCATTTCCTTTTCCTATGCTTGGGAAGTTTTCTTTAAATTGGGAAGTTTATTTTTGTGAATAACCTTTGTATTTCATTTGTGTTTAACCCTGCTCCTTCACTCACATTTTTTATTCTTAAGTTATAGTTCCTTTTGTCATCTTCTAGCCTTTGTATTGTTACTTCCTGGTTCCTTGTTATTTTTAAGAGATCTTTCCTTTCATAATCACAAGCTGCAAACCTGTCTTCAAATTTGATAGTCTATCTTTAGTTTCCTTCAAGCAGCTTTGCCAGCTCTCAATGGAGTTTTTAATTTCCTGGTAATCTCTTTGAATCTGTCTCATGTATTCTAAATTTTTTTGTATTCTTCATTGAAGAATACTTTTTATACTCTTCATTGAGAAAACAATGCTCTGTGAGACAGGGAACCTCCTTTTTCTATACTCCTCTATTCTTCCATGCGTGTCTTCTTTAGAGGTCCTTAAAAATTCTTTTATTATGTGTCTCATTTCTTATTTTACCTGTAATAGTATTTCTGTTTTAAGTTATTTTATAGTTTAACAAAATTTTTTTTATTTCAGTTGCTGTTGCTTCAGGTACTGCAGGTGTGTGGCTCCCAATCCATGTTTACGTCTCCTAGACCAGTACTGCTTGTGTTGGAGGCCAGACACTCCCTTTTGCTTCTTCCTCTTGTCATGTTCCTGGTTTCTTCCAGACAAGCGGGTAGTGGGGTCCCCAGAACTTCTTATATTGGTTATAATTACTCGAAAGCATGCTGGCTAGGGATTTCTGCTGTTTGATGCTATTCCCAGGAGCTACTGGAGGGTAAGTGGGAGTAGGGAAGCTTATGATCCCAGTCAGACCTGTGTACATTTTTCAAGAAGCTTTTTTGCATGCTTTTTAGCACATACAGTACCATTCAGTTTTCTTCAATCCAGCGTGGCTCCAAAGATAGTGAAGACCAACACAGCAGTAAGAGAGCAAGTGTGGAATGATAATAGAGGTGACTAGAATTTGCAGCACAGTAATGAGAGTCAGAAAAATATGCAGAGCAATAATGAAGGAGACAAGAAAGGACAGAGCAAGAATGGTAAGAGAGTTTTTAGGAAAATAACAACTGAACTGAAGAAAGATATTCTAGAAAAGCATGAGCATGGAATTCTTGCTGATCTGGTTTCTGAGTACAAGCTTGGGAAGTTCAGAATGTTGACTGTTTTTGAAGAATAAATATTCTACCAAAGGAGATGATGTGTCAAAAGGAGGCAAGGTGTTAATTAAGCAAGCAGAGGACACAAGTAATGGAAGAGTTGAAAAACATTTTGTTAGTGTGGTTGAATGAGAAACAGCTGCCAGCAGGAAGTGTTACTGAAGCTATGGTCTGTAAAAAAGCCAAGAAATTATACAGTGATTTACTGCAAGAAAACATCTCTGCAAGAACAACAGAAGCATTGCTGGAGCACCATCCCATGAAGGACAGATTGACACTTTTGCTGTGTGTGAATACAAGTGTTGATCTGAATATTAAGTAGTGTACTATTGCAAGATACTTCACACATTCAAAGAACAGAATGTCAACAAGAACAACTGCCCGTCACATGGCGGGCCAATATGAAAGCTTGGGTCACAAGGCAATTGTTCTTGGAATGGCTGAATGATGTGTTCACATCCACTTTTAGGAAATATCTTTCTGGCAACAAACTGCCTGAAAGGTACCTTCTCTGATGGACAACCCACCCTCAGGCTTGTTGGATAAAATGGATCCTGAGTAGGACTTTGGAAAGGTCCAGCTCCTCCTGCAAAACATGACACCTTTTCTGTGGCCCATGAACCAGCAAGCGATCTGCAACTACACAAAACTGCCCATCACCAGGTGTTTTAATGCCACGGAAGAGACAACTTTTATTCTGAAAAAGTTCTGGAAGAAACATTTCATCTACTGCATCAGTTTCATTAACAAAGCCTGAGAAGTTCTCATATACATGATTTTAAACTCAGTATGGAGGAAATTGTGACCAAAATATGCCACTGATTTTAACTTTAAGGGGTCTGATATCCAGATAGTGAAGGAGCTTGTGACCACAGGCAAAAGTATAGGTCAACAGTGAAGACATGGAGGAGCTTGCTGAAGATTGTAAAGAGGAGCTGATGATGGAAGAATTTATAGGACACCAGAGTAAGAAGCAGATGGCACCTGTTAAGCATCCACTGAGGAAGAGGAAGATGGGAAGGAACCTAGCAGTGATGTGATAAAATCCATTATGGAAAAGTGGAATGGGTGCCAGGATTTCTTTAAGAAGTACCATTCCAACATCAATGTAATGAACAGTGTTGAATCTAATGAATGATAACGTGGTCTCTTACTTCTAGAAAGTATGCATCACAAGAAAAAACCAGTGACGTTAGACAAATTTGTCATCAAAATTGATTCTGGAGCTAAGAGACAAAGAAGATCTCCTAAAGGAGAACATTCAAATTTCCTGATAGAGAGGAGGTCTCCCTCTAAACAATAACTCTGTACCCACCACCTTCCTGTTCTCCAGGCCAGGAGTCACCTCAAACAAGGTTAGTATTCTCCCTCTTCATAATGTACTGTACTGCACTTCTCCCCCATACTTTTGTGATTAAAAATACATACAGTTCAGAATGGATTAACCTTATTGATGCTGGATCTTATGAAGAAATTTGATATGGTTCATGACCACTTCTGCTAGATACTAGAATCATGAAACAAGTTTATGAACTGAGGTACTACTGTACATATATGATAGGAACGTTATATGATTTTTTGTCTCTTTGCTTGTTAAAAATAAATAAAATTGCACTATCTATTTTAACTGAGGTCTTGATCATATTTATTTGTATTATATAGCTACTTTTATTTCAAAACCAATTATTTTAGTACACAGGATATACTAATAAACTTATAATAACTTCATTATAATGTAACTTCACACTTTTAGCTTATCAAAAGGTGAGTAGAAGAGGTCTGCTATCTCTTTAGATTCTGTGAACTTCATATATCCACTCACAGAAAGGATCATAGTGACAAAAACAATCTGAATAGGTCTTTATTTGCCAAATCTATTTTTGCGAACCATCCATTTCTTCTTAAAACTTAATAGTTGTTATATATTCTACTTCTGACTGGGTCCTTGTACATTTGGACAGTATTCATATACAAATGCTGCTAACTTTCTGGCTTTGAGATACTGTCCCTATTTCTATACTCAACCATTTGCTACAACCAGTGTTGGTGCAAAACTATATAACATGAATACTTAGTCACATAATATCTTAACAGTTCATGAGCACTGGATGACTAGATTGCTTTTATACATCTTTGCTTCCATCAGTTCACAAATGCCACTCTCCTTCTTTTATTTCAAGTCCATGTACTTTATCTCTTCTTACCAAATTTCCATTCCACTGAGATTCATCTTGTGAGTGTGTTGGATTAAATAAAGCAAATTAAACAATGACATCAAGTCTCATTCAACAATGTGGAGTTTTAAAACTCAAACAGATGGGTCTTTGTCATAGTAAACAAAAGAAGGTGCAACAAAAATCTGCAGCTCTTGCTTGAGAGAACATACTATAAAGTCGTTTAATTAGGATCACTGATGAAGAAGAGACATTTAGTTAAGCTCATCACTTTACTAATATAGTGAGCACTGATAAAATACCAGCCTTATGCTAGTGCCTCTAACTAGATAACAAGGTAAAGAGCTCATTAGTCATAAGAGTTCAGTGGAAATCAAACAATAAAAAATTATAAAACATTATAATAAGGGCTGAAAATAAATACAAATTTTAGGAGCTAAAAAATGGTGCATGCAACCAGGATTCTCCTTAGGGAGGGAAGGTGTTTTTTGGATGTAGCTAAAGGAGTCTAGGTTTGTAAAGAAAGTGTGAGTTGCATGGGATAATGTGAAAAAAGAGGTGAAGATGGTAAGTGCTGTGAATATTGTTGGAAAATGTGCAAAAATCTGTAAGACATCAATGACAAATTCTGTTCATCAGCGTTCCACTTGTTGGACAACATATCTGATCTGCAGACTAAATAAGAGACTTATTTTGGTCCAAGGTTTCAGAGGATTTAGTTCATGGTTTACTAGTTCTAAAAGAGCAATATCATGGCAGATGATGATAATGGAATCAGGCGACTCACTTCCTTGTGTCCAGGAAGCAAAGCACTGAGAAAGAGTGCAAGACAAGAAGGAACAAGGGACCAGAGAAGGTCCTCTGGGTTATGTCTCCCCTCAGAGACATCCCACCCACGGACACCCAGCATGCATTTTGCTAGTACTTTCCAGCCAACCAAGTTTAAAATTAGGACTATCCATTACATTATCCTTCAAGAAATTACTCAGCATTGCCTGAAACTCAGCTAAAACAAACTAACTGAGACTGTTTTTATAAATAATGTATAATCTACTAACACATAGAGTCTTCATACTTTTTAATAAAGCATCTTTATGTATTAAAGATATATAGCTGTAGATACTTTGTTATTGCCCAGATAAATAAATGACCATAGGAAACCCACAATATCTTGACAGCATAGCCCTAAAATTTATTGTTACTTTGTGGTTTCAATTCTGAAGCACTTTTGAAATTTAAAGTTAGCATAATTTATTTTATTACTTCCCAAAATGCCACATAAAATCTTTTATTTCTAAATATCTTAGAACTTTAGAGCAACTGCAATCCATCACATGCCTCATATCAGAAAGCCTGAATGTATCCCCCTGGGAGCTGAAGCAGTGCTGCTGCTCATTCAAGTACAGTTGCCTTTAGGCTATGATAAATACAGTTATTTCTGCTTTATGACACCTCTGATAGTGATATTAGGTTCTATCAGTTGTAATAAGAATTATTCTGTAGAATTTGGAAATGAATTGGGATGGCAGAAGTCCATAATTATGGAGACAGACAGATTTTAGTAGTGAAGTCCAGATAAATTTATAATTTTAGGACTACACAAAGATAAATTCTGCACACTACAAACTGAGCAGTGTTACAGTATCGACTATACTTTCAGTCAGGACTTTGCGATTTCACAAAGCCAGCTGTCTCTACAACAAGGTAGAGAACATCGGCTTAGAAAATGTTCCTGTCATCAGTACACCTTTTCTTTCTGCTTTGATTCCATTTAAGCAAGTTTGAAATAATTTAGGTAAAGGCATTTGACTGGAAGAGGGCTAGTGACATCTGAAGTTATAGTTTGAAGGGACTAATGCAAACTTGTATCAACATTTCACCTCAGGAGTTGTAGGATAGTACTCTAAAAATGTGTGATTCATATTAATGATCCAATAAAATATGTATATACCTTATTTTTCTATTTACTCTCATGATGAAAATAGCAACAAAAATAAAAATATATAATATAATGCACCTAAAAGATCTATAAATGAAAATAGCTATCCACACACTTCTTATATCCTTTAAGTAATTTTTTTGTTTGTTTTGAAAGTTGAGTTTTGATAGCCTATAATTTCAATACTAAATATTAATTTTAACAACACCAACATAATTAATAGAAACTTTAAAAATCTAAAGGGGAAAGTTAGATAAGAAATGGAAAAATATTTAATTCATACATTAGAAAACAGCATTAGGGACATTGTCAATCTGCATTTTCTTTCAGAATTACCATTTTTTTGGTTTTTAGCCAATACTCTAAGCTGTTTCTTCAATCCTTGGACTGACACAGGTCTTTTCTTGCAGTACGTGGTGCATTGCTGTTATTCTCCATTAATATCTATCTGAGGACATGACAATTGAAGCAATTACAGGCAGTTTGAGAATTCTATGCCTGCGAGAAAAATTCATGTTGCTGATATAGTGCATAATCTCTGTTCCTCGCTCTACTGAAAATTGTATGAGCCATTTGATCAAATATTGGGAAGACTGGAAAAAATGTGCTGACAGAAATCACACTGTTCACATGATTACTGAGATATCCTTCTAGAAATAGAATACAGATATTAAAAATTCATATGGAATCAATTATGTTCATAATTTGGAAGCATTTTGTAAGATTTATCCACACATCTGCCTAATTTCCCTACTAATAATTTATAGCCAGCTCTGATCACTCATGCTTTTAACTAATGCTTTTAACTAACTCACATTTAACTAATGTGCAGCAAGAAGTGTAGAGCTAAACTTGAAGAAGTCTTTCATGACAATGTGGACACTTACATATCATCTTTGAAATTCTTCTCTATCACACAGGACTATGTTATGGAAAAAATGAACAAGGGCAGCCATTTTACACCAAGGGATATTTACACTAAAAGCATCACTTATTTTTATCACTGCATTTATATTTCATTTTAATGCTTTGATAATTTGAATTACTCTCAGAGAAACAAAATAGCATTTTATACCAGATTTCTGTTGTATGTACACACATCAATGAACTTATTTTCTAAAATTGTTTCATATTCCCTGACCTAGAACAAGCAGAAAGTAATTCTACATCCATTCTCTATCTATTCCCACAATAATGCTACATTATGTCAACGGTTAGAAGTCGACATAGATAAACGGTTAGAAGTACAATTCAGTAATTTGACCTTAGCAACAGGTTGATTTTTGGTCTCCAGTTTAATTCAGTAACAACTGAAGAGTGGTAACAATGAGGCATAGAAAGACAATATTTCCTCTTACAGAGGCTCTACAATTCATAAACTCAAGGTGAAGACTGGGTAATTTCTAAATGAGAAGATAAAAGGTTTTTGGAATCTTCCAAGTGCACCAAATCAACCATATATCTAAAATGCCACTATTGAAATCTTGTGATCAACTATTTCCAACGTTCCCTTAAGATACCTGGCAGGTAGAATTTACATTAAAATTTATGAAGCCACAGACTGTAGTATCTCAAAATAAGATCTTATTCTTATCTTAATAAGATAATAAGATAAGATACAATCTTATCCTATTTTGAGATACAACAGTCTTGTGGCTACCGTTTTTTAACATAATTTCAAAAATTTCAGTATCTCATATTTAAACAATTACATTTTAAAAAATATTCTAATAATTTTGCTTATGAATTAGGAAAAGTAAAAATAAACCACCATATCATGTTCAAGAAACTTCAGGAAATTATTCATAAAAGTTTATATAACAAAAACAGTTTCAGTTTGTTGAATGAGAAGATGGTAAAAGTGTCAAAAGTAAATAAGTGCCATAAAAGACACACAAAATATAAAACACAGACTAATGAAAAACAGATGTTAAAATAATTTTTAGAAATGTGAAACAGGAAAAGCAGAAGGCAAAAAGAAAATAGGAAAAGTAAGATATTTTAAAGGTGGCCTTACTAATTTATCAATTTGTATAAACAAGCAGAAAGTAAACATTACTTAGAATAAATTACATCTGCCTGCAGGTGAAATAAATGCTACATTGTGAAAGCATTGTACACAAAGGGAAACTATTGAATTTAACAAACTACATATGGAGAAATGAGGATTTCTTCGGATAAAATAACAAAGTATCGAGAACTAGTGTTATCCTCTAAAGGGAGACAATTTTATGTTTGGAGCACTCTACTGCTTTTTCCTCTTCTGTTTACTTTTCCCTCATTGCTGAGCCAAATACTCGACACCCGAAATTAAAGAGGTGAAGATTTTTGTAGCCCATGGTTTTTGGAGATTGCAGTCCATAACCAGCTGGTTCCGAGGCAGGGTGGCTTGACAGAGAAGCAGCAGTGCCTGGCAGCAGCAGACAGCAAGAGCTGCAAGAGAGCTAGGCCAGGGCTGGGCGAGTGGCAGAGTGGGAGAGTGGGAGACAGAGAGGAGCCTGTTTCTGCCCTTATATTGTGTTCCTTATTGATTATTTGCGGCAATCTGAAGTGGCGCGTAGAAAATGAGAGAGGTAGAGACAAAGGAGGAGGCCTTCAATACAGGCCTGGGAGAGTTTCATAGGGTGCAGCGGTTCTCAAGAACAAAGAAGTGGGACTACTTTTATCAGTTTTCGCTGGGGGAGGAGCTTGGGAAGTGGACAAAATAACATATCAACTCCTGATTCGAAGGAGCATCTGCCTGTGTAAAATAGGAAACAGATTTGCTGGGGGCGGGGATGGAGGGCTGGGTGTTGTGAGGTCAGGATTGGAGAGGGCTTGGCACACGCGCAAAAAAAGGGATTGGGAGGCTTATCTCTGGAATGAGAAGAGCACAGAAGTTACTCTTGGAGAAGTAGGTTGTTTCTCCGATGTAACAGATGGCTATGCCTCAGGCTAGCAGAACGTTTCACTTACATTGTGCACTCAAACCCTTAACCCCCCGGCATTGGGCCATGAATCATTCACAAACTCTAGGCTCAGCAGTCTCTGAAAAGCCCTCATGAACGCAGGAGGCTTAGTGGGAACATTTAGACACAAACCATAATGGTTAACTGCCAAAACCACTGTGAATTCTTACTGTCCATTCGAGATTGGAATGTGTTATCAGTTTACATTATCGGCTCACATCAAAGTGTGCTTTCAACTAGGAATTTATTATTTTCAATAGCAAACTGTCAGTTTTGCTTTAGTATGGATATAGTATTAGTGAGTATGTAGCTTTGTCTTCAGGGTCTACATCTAGTTATTCATTATGCGATAGATCACTCCCTACATGAGAATTATGATAAATATCTTCATATTTTTTTCAATCCCTTTCAAGATATTTTCTATCATGATCATATTACTTCTGTGATCATCAGGTAAGTCTTTCTTATATGACTGATTAAAGTAAAAGGAAGTCTCCACACTATTTCTTAAGATCTAGTGTATTTCATAGCAAAACTAATACCTGCAATTTGGTTTTCAAAAAGCCCACTCCCCTTTCATTCCTCCATGGCTCCCATGATTTGCCACCGCCATTAGCCATCTGTTACGCATCAGAAAGACAGAAAGTGAACACTACTAGGAATAACCCAACACTAAACATTTTGTTGCTAAAATTAGAGTTATAATCATATTTCACATTATTGAAGGAATTAACCATTGACATAAAAATAAGTCATTTTAGTTTTCATGTTATCTAAATGCACTGTAGACTGTATTACTATAACAAATTTGGAAGAATAAATAAAAGAACAAAATTTAATGCAGTTAAGATAATTTTGTTTCTTTAAGAATAAGTTAAGGGCCTTCAAAACTTCTAATGAAGGTTAGTATTAATAATTTATTATATTGGTCTTGCCTTTTGCATCATACTTAAAATTTTCAAACCCACCAGTGTTATATTTTGCTCTTCTCTTTGCTTCAAGAAGGTATTTTTGTAGAAAATTCATGTGATTATTAATACTAATATTGTGTATGAGGGGCTTTTTCCCAATTACTTTTTCTAATTTTTTCCCCTAAATATTTTTCTATGTTTATGTTCCATCTTTAGTTTAGGTTGTTTCCTGAATTCAATGCCTTGGTGAATGTATTTTGCCCATTTTTGTCACTCTTCCAACAACAAGCTATTGTTGCTTTTGCGTGTTGCCTGGCTGCCCCTCCAGTAGGCACAGAGTTGCTTTTGACCAGCTTAGACAATGCTCAGTTATTTGTACTCCCTGTTCTTTCAGGCTTTCCCACAGGACTTTGCCAGTTATTTTCCCCAGTTGGTGGTGCACCTGCATCACCTCAGAACATCTTCCTCTTTGTCCTTCTTCCAGGGCACAGGAACCTTTTCCCCTTTGCTTTTCCTTCTGCAGCACTGTCTTTCCCTGGTGCTCTGGGCACAATAGCATTCAAGTTCTTCCTCCTCAGTGTTCCATGCTGCCTTTGGAGGGAGATGAGCTAATGTCAAGCTTGCTGCTTCTAACTCAGCGTAAACCACACTCATCTCTGACATTGTTAGCCAGGAGCAACCACACTGCTTCAACCTTGGTTTTAAGATTCTTGAACTCTCAATAAAGATTTGTGAACACTTGTGAGTAGCTACAACTTCTTTTCTCAGCTATAGTCTGGACAAACACACTCAATTTTTGCTAAAATGTCTGCTTAGTGCTTCTTCATCACTTACATAGTGTTGGTGGCAAATAAGGATCAGGGATTGCAACATGTTTTTGCCTTTTTTTTTTTTTTTTTTTAGGTTTTACAATAATGGTTTGCCCAAAACCTCAGCTCTCTCTTGGCACCAATACAGCCATGATTTCATTGATCTTGCTTTTACTATTTTGCTAAGTGGCAGTACAACTATTTACAGCAATCTATATTGTAAGTGGAAGAGTTAGCTCTTTCAAAAAAAACTTGGCAAATCATTAAATCACAACAATTTCTTCAAATGATTCTAATAACTAATTAGTTAATTGCAACACTGGTTTTAAAGTTTCATCCATATAATTAGAAGTATTTGGAATAGCTTTTCTTTGTAAGAATCATGATTTTGTTACAAAATACAGACTAAAAAGTATGAAAGTAAAATAAATATATGTGATTTTCTTTTGTAATGTAAAATATGGTGATGCACAGTAAGTAATCTTAAAAAAAACTTCTCTACTACAAATGAAAGACTACTAAAGGGTTGTAAACTCAAGATTCAGTTGTTCACCCTCAATATTGTAGCTTTTATTAAAGCAGTGGAGAATTTCTCAATTATTGAAAATATAATTGCATTTGTATCACAGAGATTTATTTAAACATTTAGATTTGTAATAAGATCAAATGTTGCATATAACAAGAAATTCCAGCATTTTGCGATGGATTTTTTTTTTGTCAGCTGTACAACATATATTTCTGAGACACTGAAGAACAAGATTATTATGTATGTGTATAAGTATGTGCATATGTATGTATTATGAATACATTGCAATGCTGGAGTTTGAGCCTAGGGTCTTGCATACACTAAGATCATTCTGCCACTGAGTTATATATTCATCCCAGAAAAAAAAAGGCCAGTGTCTTAGTCAGTTTCCCATTGCTGGTACATAATACCTGACACTTACAGTTTCAGGGAAGGGAGGTTTATTTTGGCTAACAGTCCCAGAGGGCTCACACTGCATGTAGTTTGGCTGCCCCAAGGGAAAAATGACACAGTGGTAAGGTCAGGCAGAGAAAAGCTGCTTTCAATCTGGTGGTCAGGAATCAGAGAGAAAAGAGGTAAGAAGAGGGAAATAAATGATTCCAAGTCACAACCCCAGCGACATGCATATAGTCAGGACCCAGGTTTTACCAGCAAGCTAGCTACATCACTTGAGTAATACAGTCACCATTCAAAAGCTCCATCTCCGAACACATGAAACTTTCAGGAGATATAATAGATCCACATCATCACAATTAGATATCAGCATGTGCATCCTAGTATTGCATCAAAATTTTGACATTGCGTGTCAAATTTGACATTGACTGAACATATTTTCAATTTTTAGGAGTATTCTTGCTATTTTATCAAAATTAAATATAGTAGAACTATATTAAATATGTTCTTTAAATAGGGAACTGTGGAAAGACATCTGAAAAACCTAATATGCTAATGTATAATGAGAATACATATTATTGAATGTTTAATAATTAAGTTAAAATTTTCCAATTTGTATAAATGTACATATTTTAGAAAACATTTTATTTTAAAAGAGATTTTTACAAGAACAATTCCATGTAGTATGAATGCAATGTTTTCTCAAAAAGTAAGCCCTGAAAATCATGTAATTGATATAATTTTCAGTTTTCCATTTCTCTGTCAAAATGTCTGTTTGAATAATTAATTTTATCCTAAATCAACACATAATATTTTTTGACAAAATGACTATGAAGAGATATTTTTTATATAGTAAGCCAAAAGCATTGCAAGAGACACAGAGGAGAAGAGAACTAAGGATTTAACTGGAAAAATTGAAAGAAAGTGTCTTGGTGTTTAATAATTCTAAAATCGCAAAGAATGTGACATTACTATACAGACCATCATATAGTCCAGCAGTAATTTTTTTTTTTGATGAAGCAAACTGGACAGAAGATTGAAACAATCATGAATGAATGAGTTTTGGGTTTATCATTTTTATAATATAAACATTGAGTTTATAATATTTTATCTAGATAAAATTGCTATTATTTATTAATAATATATAAGTGGAGTCAAAGGTATTTAGTATATGTCAGATATAATTTTAAATCAGGTTGTCTAATAAATACTTATCCAATCTTAATTATTAAAAATTATCTATTAAAAGATACAATCACAAAGGTTTTCACAGACCTATAATTTAATGCATCTTGGCAACCTCCAAATTAAAGATTATCATCTGGAATGAATGGATATCCTTCTAACCTGGAGCCTCTGTCATGGTTTCACACCATCATACCATTCATCCACTTCATCTGTATTCTGAGATTTCAAAACAAGGAATTTCTGGGACAGGATTACTTATATAACTTACTTCAGAGTGCATTTTATTAATTTATTGTTCCTGTATGTTTATGTACATGTGTATAAGTTGAAGAGTTAGATGTTAAACTATTTAAAAGCATCAAAATATTCTGGTAAATTTGAACCATATTAAAAGATAAAAATGAGCCAAATGGGGGAAAGAAATATAATATAAATATAAGAAAGAAAAAAAATAATTGAATAGAAATATCAAAATGTCATAAAAATAATTGATGACGTAGGCATCTATCAATTAAAATCAATTTGATTAAAAGCTATACAGATTGCATTAGCACAGGTGATACTATTGGTATTTTAAATAGCTCTATAGGAAAAGGGAGAAATAAAGGTGACATGGAATAATGAAATTAAATTATTTTTTAGTTGTTTAAATTTTGTTTCAGGTAACCCTTTTGCTATTAAAATATTGCATTTACCAAGTTGTATCAGATTTTAACTAAATATATAATCTTTAAAGGGTGTGCAATCCTAGTAGATGAGCACTGTTTACTGTAACCTATGCATAGTTATTGAACTGAAATGTTTTGAAACCACACACTAAATATTTGACTGTCCTCTAAATTCAAAATACACTATTAACAAGTAGATTTTAAAATTTAACTTAATTTTGTTTTGTTTTTTTTTGCTGGTACATATGCAAGAATAAAGCAATCATTAAACTTTCAATTTATACCATAATTCTAATTATTTTATTAAAACCATACTATCAGCCCATGGGGAGCTGCTGTGACTGGTAGGAAAGGGTTTGAGACAGGCTCCTCTTCCTGCATTGACCAGGAGCTACTGCCACCGGTGCAAATGGGACCCAACAAGAGCTCCTGTTCTGTCATTTTCTGGGAGCTGCTGCAACTGGAGAAAGAGTCCTGTGTGGGTGCCTACTGCCTCCATGAAAGGAATTCAGGGACCAGAGACCAGTGGGAAAGCCAGAGACACAAAAAGACCCAAGTTAGAGTGCACACAATGGACAGGTGGGGCTAGTGGTGCAGAGAAATTTGAACTAGTGTTACAATATGAGCCAGCAGATGGTAAATTAGATGAACCAGCTTTGTGCTTGGGGACAAATACACACCTAATGGAATGGGGCAGACAGTGATATTTTCTTGTCTTTTCCATATATTTTTTCCTTCTTTCATTTTCTTCTTTTTTTTTTTCCTTTTTGAATTGGCTGGGGAGGTCTCCAGCCAAGCCAATCTCATCACACAAATCTAGAGACAAAGAGCAAACCCAAACCAAGCACAAATCCATCTGCAATCTTGGTTGGAATATACATTCTGAGATCAAATGAGGACCTACCACAGAACTGTAGACACTAGAAGAGTCTCACTACTTTTATTTTTCTATGTCTGATGGGTTTTCCTCTTGGTAGTTCACTGTGTCAGTGTGTTTTGATATCCTGGAAAGATTGGACTAGTGGCCTGGAAAAGCCTGAAGCAGAAGTAACAATACAAACAAATGGTTGGTCAAATCAGTACCTCTGGACTAGTCAACCCAGAGAAAGTCCTGGGCACACCAACTAGCCCTTCAGTTGGAATTCAGCTGACAGGTGACTGCCATATACTGCATGACCAGTGACTGGAGGAATGCCAGCCACATGGTAGGACTCTAATTATGATGCATGGGACACAGGTAAAATTAGCTAGATTGAAAAGATTAAAATATGAACCAACAGGTGAAAATGACAAAATGAAAAATCAAAATGCAGTCTTAGATCTCCAGCTTACCCAGAAAAAGTACAGCACACAACAATGTAGAAGAGATTGAAAGATGCACACCTGAAATATCTGAAAAGACAGCACGTGAAGTAAAGAAACAAATCCGTGACATTATAGAGGAAATCAGATCTGAAATATTACATAAGGTAAAAAAAATAAATAGCATCCATAATGAAGGAATTGCTCAGTATATCAAGAAAAGACATAAATGAAAAAATAGAAGAGCATAGAAAATGATGGACACTTTGAATGAGTAATATAGAAAAGGATTAGAATGCATGAAATAGATTCAAACAGATATCTAGGAAATTGAAATTCCACTGAAGGCTGGAAAAACGGATTAAATGAAATTTAAGATACACTTTCAAACCTTGAAGACAGGATTGAGATTAGAGATCACAAAAGGAAAGTAATTTTAAAAATAAGAAGCAATGATGAAATAACAATTAAAACTTCAAAGATGATACAAAGAAAAATAATATAAGTTTGATAGGTGTCAATGAAAAAACAGGAGTCAGAATAAATGACATAAAAAAACTTTTTGCAGTGGAACGGAAAATTTCTCACACATGAGAACAGAATATGGCATACAGATAATTGAAGCATATAGCACTCCAAACAGCCTTAACAAAAATAAATCTACTCCCAAGATCTCAAAAATTCATCGAAAAACAGAATACTGAAAGTTGTTGGAGAAAAGAAATATCACCTATAAAGGAAACCCTATTCGAATTACCACTGATTTCTCAAAACAAACCCTCAAGTCAAGAAGAGCTTAGAGTGAATAATTTCAAGGCCTGAAAGAAAAGAACTTCCAATGCAGAATTATGTAACCTACAAAAATATACTTCAAAATTTATAGAGAAATAGGATACTTCCATGACAAAGAACAACGGAAGAAATTAATGACCAAAAAACCAAACCTAAAAAGAGTACTGAAAGATACTCTAGATAGAGATAAAATGCCTATTTTTTAAGAATAGTATCAGAAAGAAACCACCATGTAGGGAAAGTAATTAAACAGAAGGAAAAAAAGGGACCAACAACAGGAAAATAATATGACAAACATAAGCAATGTATATCAGTTATCACCATCAATGTAAACTCACCTCAATTCACCAGTCAAAAGAAACAGGTGTCATAATAGATCAAGAAATGGATTCAACAGTATGCTTTATAAAAGCAACACATCAAACTCTAAAAAAAACCTCATAGACTGAAATTCAAAGGACGGAAACCAATACAGCATGCAGCAGGCACCCAGAAAAAACATGGTTAGCTATCCTCTTTGCAGACGATATGAACTTCAAACCAAAAATAAAAGAAATAAAGGCGGTCACTACATACTTGCTAGGGGAAAAGTTCAAAAGTAAGAGATAACAATTGTAAATATATATGCACCACATATAAGAACATCCAATTATATAAAACAAATATTAATAGACATGAAAAATCAATTAAGCGATAACACAATTTTAATGGGAGACCTCAACATCACATTGTCACAAAGAGATAGAGCAATTAGATAAAAATCAGCAAAGAAATAACAGATCTGGGTCAAGTTGTGAATAAATAGACTTAGTAGATGTTTATAGAGTGCTCTACCCAACAACATCAGAATATACATTCTTCTCAATTGCACATTGGACATTATTTAAAGTAGACCATATAATAGTTTGTAGAACATGCTTAAATAAGTGCAAAGGATTTGACATTCTCCCATGCATATTATCTACTATAGTGCAGAGAAATTGGAAATTAATGGCAAAATAAATTGTAAAAACTCTCTAAACACATGAAAATTAAATACCACACTCCTGAACAAAAAATGGATCAGAAGAAATTAAACAGAAGAATTAACAGAAGAAATTAAAGTAGAAATTAAGCAGTATCTACAATCAAATGAAAATGCAAATACAACACACTGGAACATGTGGGATGCACTGAAAGCAGTCCTAAGAGGGAAATTTATAGCAGTGAATACTCATATCAGGAAAATAGAACAAGCATTTCTTTTCTCCAACAACTTTCAGCATTCTGTTTTTGTGATGAATTTTTGAGATCTTGGGAGTAGATTTATTTTTGTTAAGGCTGTTTGGAGTGCTATATGCTTCAACAAGCATAAATAAACAATGTAATGCTACACCTCAAATTTATAGAAAAGGAATAGCAACACAAGCCCAAAACCCATTGAAAGGAGAACATTATAAAGATCAGAGGGGAAATTAATGCAGTTCAGATTAAGAAAATAACACAAAGAATTAATGAACTGAAGAGTTTTTTCCTTTGCAAGAGTAAACAAAATTGATAAATGTCTAGTTAACCTTATCAAAAAAGTAAAGAAAGTACTCAAATTCATTCTTTGGGAATAAAAAAGGATGAAATGCCTACAGATCCTTCAAAAGTTCAGGTCATTAATACCTACTCTAAAAATCTTTACTTGCATAGGATAGAAAACACAGAATAAAGGGACAGATTCCCAGAAATGTATGAATTACCAAAGCTGAATCAAGAAGATATAAAAATTATGAATAATTCAATATCAGCTAATTAAATTGAAATTGTCATTAAAAATTTATCCATAAAAAAGGCCCAGGTTTTGATGTATTCACAGGTGAATTCTAAGAAACTTAGAGAAGATTTAATTTTGATACTCCACCAACTCTTTACCTAAATTGAAAAGGAAGCAATTCTCTCTAACTCATTCCTGGATACAAGTTTTACCCTCACACCAAAACCAGAAAAAGACTCACACAAAAAACTGAACTACCGGCCAATCTCTTTAACGAATACAGATGTGAAAATCCTCAATAAAATACTAGCAAACACTGCAGCACATCATCAAGAAGATGATATACCACAACCAAGTGGGATTCATCTCAGGAATGTAGGAATGGTTCAACATATGCAAGTCAATAAACATAATACATCATATCAAGAGAACCAAAGACAAAAATCACAAAATCATCTCCATAGATGCAGAAAATTTTCTGATAAACTCCAAAACTCATTCATCATAAAAACCCCACAGAAAATTAAAATATATGGTTTTTACATCAATCTCATAAAAACCATCTATGACAAATCAATAGCCAACATCATACTAAATCATCAAAGAAAAGCTTTCTATAATCAGGAACAAGAGAAAGATGTCCCCTATCACCACTCCTATACATTATACTTCTGGAAACATTAGCCAGAGTAATTGGACAAAAAAGGGATATAAAGGCAAAAAGAAGAGAAAAGCAAGATGTTAAATTGTCATTCTTTGCAGATGACATGATACTCTACATAGAAGACCCCCAAAACCTAACCAAAATCATTTTTAGATTTAACAAGCAAATTCAACAGGATAGTTGAATAGAAAGTCAATACTCAAAAATCAATAGCATTCCTGTACACAAGAAATTCACTGAGAGAGAAATCAGGGAAAAAACATCTTTCACATCAGCACCCAAAAAAACATTCAATACTCAGGAATCTATCTAACAAAAGATGTAAAAGATTTATATAGTGAAAATTGCAGTTCACTGAAAAAGAATATTGAAGAGGCTCTCAGAAAATAGAAAGATATCCTTTGATCATGGATAGGAAGAAGCCACATTGTGAAAATGGCCATACTCCCAAAACTGTTATACATATTTAATGCAGCCTCAGTTAAAATATCATTAGCACACCTCATGTACCTACAGAAAATATTCATAAATTCTTCTGGAAACAGAAGAGACTGAGAATAACAAAAGTAATCCCAGGCAAAAAGGCTAGGCAGGAGACCTCAGAATCCCTGACTTGAAATTATACTACAAAACGACTGCAACAAAATCAGCTTGTTACTAGAATTAAAACAGACTTGAGGATCAATGAAATGGAATGGAAGACACAAGCACAACTACAAGCACAGTCAGGCATTTTATCCTTACAAACATGTTCACTCGAAGAAAGCTTCTTTAATAAATGGTATTGGAAAAACTGACATTACACACACTGAAGATTTAAACTTGACCCACGCTTATCATCATGCACTAAAGCCAAGTCAAAATGAACCAATGATCTAAATACTAAAACAGAAACACTATATCTACTGGAAAAAAATTAGGTAAAAGTGTCCAAGACATAGGGGTAGGCAGAAAGTTTATTAACAAAATCCAAACTGCACAAGAAGTTCTTCAAAGAATTAAAAGTTTTTGCAGATCAAAAGAAATCACCAACAGAATGAAAAAATTCCCACTTATTGGAAAAAATATTTTGTCAACTCTATCTGAGACAAACAACTTTTACCTAGAATATATAAAGAACTGAAAAAAATCTAGTCCTCCAAATTCAAAGATCCAATCAAAAAATTGGCAGTTGAAATGAATACAGACTTCTCAAAGAAATATAGAAGACAAATAAATACATTAAAAATATGTTCATCATTGGTCATTTGAGAAACGCAAATTAAAAGAACACTGAGATTGAATCTCACTCTAGAAAGAATGGCCAGTATCACAAAATCAACCAAGAACAAATGCTGGAGGGACTGATGGGGAAAAGGAACCCTTCTCCAGTTTTGGTGGGAATGTAGACTGGTACAACCACTGTGGAAATCAGTATGGAGATTCCTCAAAAATCTAGGATTAGAGGTCCCATTCAATCTAGTTATTGCCATTCTAAGTGTTTGCCCAGAAGAATTAAAAACATCACACCATAGTAATATATGTGCACCCATGTTCACAGCAGCACAATTTGTGATAGCCAGATCTTGGAAACCAGCCAGATGCCAATCAACTGAGAAATGGATAAAAATAGGTGATTTTTTATACAATAGAGTACTGCTCAGATATAAAGAAGGCTAAACTAGAGGCTTTTGTAGTTAAATGATGCAATTTGAGACCATACTCAAAAGTGAAATAAATGAGACTCACATGTGAAAACACCACATTGTCTCCCTAATGTAAGAAACTGAAAGAGTAAATAAGATGCAAAAGGTACAACAGATATTGTGAAAGGCAAGGAAATAAATTAAAGAGAAAGAACAACTGAGATAGGGAAAAGGAGAAAAGCAAAAGGAAAAAATATATATATATATATATACACACACACACCCATAAGATACCTGACATAATTGTACACTAATTCTATTAGTTCAAGGAAAGGACCAGTTAGTGTTCATGTTGTTTGATCAATTTTGCATGCCTATATCTGGTAATCTGAACAAGTCTTTTGAAGATCATAATACACAATGTAAAAACCATTGTTAAATTCCTATCATCTTGTCTTGAAATCCTACATTGTTTTTGTTTGTGTTTCTTTTATTGTTGCTCATTGTTTCTTTTTTTGTTTGTTTTTTCTCCTTAAAAAATAAAATAATACTCCCTTAGGTTCAACTTTGGTTAGATATGTATCCATCCATTTACTGCTATAGAAGCTAAAATATTGATTTTTAATTACGTTTATTAGTACATTTTAGATATACATGATGATTACAGTCATCATAGGGAATTTGTACCAGTCAATGATATATCTTGATTCTTTTTTTCACATTCTCTTATCTTGCTTTTAATCCCTCTTTCCCTCCTTGTTTGCAAAGCTTTGTTTTAAATTATTTCGCATTTCTCATTTTTTTTCTTTTCCTTCCTTCCTTCTTTCCCTCTCTCCTTCCCTAGTTCCCCTTCTTATTTGAACATTTTCTTCCTATTTCACAATATCTACTTTCCATTTTGGTCCTTATTTACACTTGCAGTTTCTCACAGCAGAGAAACAATGTGCTTTTACACGTGTGTCTGATTTATTTCTCCTAAGAGGATGATCCTGAGGTGCATCCATTTAGCTAGAAATGTCTCGTCCCTTTCCTTCGCTATGTGAGAGTAATACTCCCTTGTATAAAACATACCATATCTTCTTTATCCAGTTATTGATTGATGAGCATCTGTGCTGTTTCCAAGATTTAAGTGTTACAAACTGTGCTGTTATAAATTTAAACAAAACATTGTATGGGCACTTATTTTCCTTGAGAAATATATTTGCTCATACAACAGAATGCCAGATTATGAATATAAAATATAATTCTTGGCAGATAAACCATATAATATATAATGTAGGATTTAAATGACCTAAAACATTACCTGAAAAATGTAATAATGCTAGACAACTGCACTTGTAGCAAGTATCAGTGTACAAAAATGAGAATTAAAGTATGTGTAAAAAAGTGTGAAGACTAACTTGAAAAACAGTAGCCATGTTCATACACAGATCTAAGCAGACCAAGGAAGAAGCATTTGTTTTGGAGTATTTAAATTTTATTTTTATACATTAATATGAATCATAGCTGTGATATGTTAATATTCAGCTCTTTCCTGATTAACCATGATAATTGACTGTAAAAATCATACCAGTGTATGCCAAACAGCAATCATGCCGTTCAGAAGGAGGATCAAGGTCCTGAGTCCCACTTCTCCTTACATGAAGTTCACCTAGTAATTTTCTGAGTAGAACACCCTTTTGAAAACCTTAGTATCCAGACACAGGACTGAGATACCTTCATAGTCGCCAGACCTACGTGAAATCTAAATTAGAAGGGTAGGAGGAATGGTCTCACTCCTAGTGACTCACCTGTCACTTTGGACTCTTGTAAGAGCAGCATTAAAGGATTTCCTTGCATCCTGGAAACCTACAAGAAAACATAAGAACTGAAGGCCGTCATTCAACTTCCCTGTCTTTTACAGAAAACTAGCTCGTCTCATTTCCCAGGGAACACTAAGGGAAACAGCATTATTTCATTTCACGAGAGTCAGGAAAAACTGACAAGTAGGCAAGCCTCAGTGATACCTCTGCACTGCTGCCTTCATGCACCTGGCAGAAATAACAGAACACCTCACTGTAATGTTAAAGCATTCGGGTATACCGACAGTGGGGAAGCTAAAATATGCTAATTTTAAAACAGCTAGCTGAATGTCTATGTACATAAATATAAATATATATTTCCGATTTTCTTAAATATTTAGAAGTGAGATATAGCAAATACGATTATAGAAAAAAAGTGTGACATTTCACATATTTGTCAGCAAAAATTGAATGTCAAACAAATCAACCAGACAGACTGAGTTGAAAAGTCTGACAGCATCTTTCAATTAAAAACAAAACAAACCAAAAACCATGCTAACATGTGTGTCTGTCACAATTTTCTGGTTTCTGATATCTAACTCTAAAAGAGGGAAGATTAGAATTTTTCCATGAGTTTGTTAATTGAATGCAATAAGGTTTTGGCAACCTCAATGATTCTTACATCTGTTTTCTTTGATTTATTTCAGGGTAACCTCCTCTGGCATAATCAGCAGAGATGAAAGAAATGAGATCCTTTAATAAAAGCAGTGGTTACACCCCCTCACTTCACAATATTGTCCTTTTGCAATATAATGAAGTTTTAATGTTACTTGAACTGCCTTCCCGGCCCTTAAATAATTTCAGCACCAGTCTCAAATTGTTTCTTATTAACTTAATGCAAACAGTGAAATAAATGATGTGACGGAGGTATAGCAGAACAAAAAACTGTAGGAGGATTCATTTCAATATGTGTGTTGTGGTTACTTGTCTCTCGTTGCTGATACAAAACACCTGACACCCAAAATGAAGGAAGAAAAGGTTTAGTTAACTTACAGTTTTTGGAAGTTTCAGTCCATAATCAGCTGGCTCCAAGGCAGGGTGGCATGGCACTGGAGCAACACCTTAAGGCAACAGCCAGAGATAAAGGGAGAAAACAAGCCTCTTCTCCTCCCTTACGTTGTCCACAGCCCCTCACCCACAGGGCAGCTGTAGCACTTGCAAAATCGCTGTGCCCTCCTCTTGCACAGAATGAGAATATTTACAAAGTAAGGATCCTGGCTCCCTACTGAGTCTCTCAGTTAAACTTCTAAACTTCTCAAGTTGACACAGTGTATTAACCAAGACAATGTGAAATACTTGTAAACATTGTCTCATAGTTATCGGATGGGATAGTTTAACTCAATGCGATGTATAATGATTTTCTAATAAAATGTTTAAAATGAATATTAAAAAATAAGCAAAGTTATCTGTAGCTGTTGAAGTCATTACTATATTTCTAGTATGATTTTTTATGGAATGATGTGTAAGATGGTTTTTGAATTACATAAAATATTATTATATGCTCATAACAGATCTCCACTCTTGTAGGATGTTGGGAGCAAAACGTTCTGAAGTGGGTACTTCTCAATTCTGCTGTTAACCTGTTCTAAAACTACTTTTAAACTATTGATCTAAACTGCCACTAAACCCATGATAAATTTATCTGGTGTTGTTTTTTCCTTAACAGCATCTTCCTTTCTTATTTTTTTATTAAAATGAGGCTAGTTGGGCTCATTGCTTCATTTCCTCCCTGGACGTGGATGCACGCACTACAAATGTATGATTCTCACTGTAAGAAGTAGACTGAGCTCAGGAAGCTTAGTGTGGTGAAAGCGCTGGGACATTACACACCAGCAGCGAGGAGTGAGGAAAGGCAAATTCTTCATGTAGCTAGCTTGGTACGCACTCGTCTAGGACCTTTCTGTCAGCAGAAAAGTCCTGGGGTCTGCGTTCAAAGAGGAGAGTCCCGTCAGTCTGAATAAATCCAGTAATATTCCAATGGTGTTCATATTTTATCACTATTTCCTTATATCTCTAAAATAGAGTTCCTCAAATTCCTACCAGCTTTTTGTTCTTTTGTGGTTATGAGCCTACTGAATAAACTACATTTTTTTCTTAGATAATTTTATTCAAATTGCTCAGGAGGAAAGAGTTCGAGCAATGTGTCTTACTGTAATACATTTTTGCAATGTAGACATTCATGTTATTTTTCAATCACCCCTTATATATGTAATTATATTTATGACTATTCACGTTTATGCATGTAAATATACATTTATATAATCTAATTATTTATATTCCATATATAATACCAATATATAAAATCTGAAATTTAAAAAAGCATATGAAAGACAGAACAGGGGCCCATACAATATATATGAGTAAACTTCCTACACCCTGAAATAATACTAACCTGAAGAGGATTATGATAAATTAAGGTACATACAGTTAAGCCATGGAGAAAATATTAAGAATTTAAAAGTGTAATAGAAAAGAAATGATTAATTTAAATTGGGATTATTTTCTCTAGGAAATGTCCATTCAGATTTTGCTTTTCATATACACATCTTATATAAAATATTCACTTTCAGAATTGAAGCATAGTTAGGGCGTTACTCTTATAGTGAACTGATTTTGTTTTTGCAATATTTTAACACTTTGACGATGTTTTGTACCTGAAAGGTCATCTTTTAATTTTCTGTTAAATGGATCTGTTAAATGGATTAACACCGTTAGCTGTCAGCTGTTCTCCAATTTTTCTAGCACAACACACTATTTCAATTAATTTGTTTCACAGTTGATCTCTCCAGGTAGAATTTTAGCAGGTCATAAGATTGATGATATGATCTTTTGAGTTTTTATGCATCTGAGAATGTCCGTTAGGCTTTTTGTTTTTGCTGTGCCTGTGGTGATGCCATTGTTCACTTTTTACTTTCTCATAAACTTTATCTTCTAGAAAATCAATTATGTTCTGCAGTACTAATTTGTAGATATTATTTTTACACTGCAATTTTATATTCATAAAAGTCAATAATTTATTTCCCTTCTGTTTTTCACATAATAAACTTTTTCTAAGGAAGTAGATAATTCTTTTAATACATTTTGGTTTAGTAATTTTTTATTGTTTTTTTAAAACATAAGCCTTGGTGGGTACTGTTAAATATTTAATTTCAGAAGGAAATGTTTATTGCTTTTTAAATCATTAAATATGCTTTTTTATTATACATTTTTCTTCAGAAGCATAGAAACTCAATAATTTGGATGTACGTTAGGCCTCAATAGTTATCTACTATATTTTTTTCTGCTATAGTTTTTGCAATTGTCTGTCTAGTCAGTGTAACCAATTTCATGTTTGTGTTACACAACATTTTTGCTTGCCTGAAATCTTTCGCATTCTTTCTACTTTTCCTTCAAGTTTTGCTTCAAATCAAGATAAATTTTGTACACAAATATAAATATTATTAGTGCATATTTATCAAGTTTTAACAAACAAATATATGCTTTCACATAAGCAATGTATCATCAAAGATACGGATGTTTTCTATTGTCCCAGAGAATTCCCTCAAATCCTTGAAATTTCATAAAATTCATGTACAGTTGTATGGAGTCTATCACTACTATTATTTTAAGTCTCTTTAAATTTATATACTTTAATGTATACCATATTTGAAGTTGTAGCAACCATGTTAATAAAATGAAGATTTGTTTTTATTCTCTGTGAACTGATATTTTTTATCACTATTCGATTATGGTCTTTATCTCTGGCAATCTTTGTTGTCTTGAAGTCAGTTTTGCCTGATTCACATAGTAAAAAAGTATTTCCATCATTGATCCCACACAATTTATTGACTTACATAATTTAAATTTCAGTCAGTATTCTTCTCTTATTTATATTGTTACTAATACCGACAACATAGAAGGAAGTCTTGCATGTTTGCAACCTGTTAATTTCTGCCTATTAACCCAAGGGCACCTTAGTTACTTTCTTGTTGCTGAACTATTAGGCCCAACATCCACAAGTTAAAGGAGGAAAGGTTTATTTTGGCTCATAGTTTCTGAAGGTCCCAATTGATAGGTGGCTCCAAAGCAGGGCAGCATCGGCGTGGGCCATAGCAGAGGAGAAACTGTCCATGGTAGGATAAGCAGGAAGCAGCCAGCAGCAGTAATCAGTAAGCCCAACATGCACTTCTGGACTTTCACCCCATCCAAGTTACAAGCCTCTTGAATAAAGCCGCTCACAGCCAAAGTGGACTTTCCTATTATCCTCACCCACAACTGTGATAAACTAATTCCTGGGCTAATTCTGTAGGTAGCTCACATCCGTAATCCCAGAATCACACATCTTGTTCCAGCCACTTTCCAGAAGACCCACAGTAAGTAGATGAGGTTTTGAGGGTTGCAGGTCGTTCTGGGTAAATGCCATAGCAGAGTGCTATGGACTGAATCTTGTTCCTCAAAATTCATACTTTGAAGCCACAGTTACAGCCACAGTGGTATTTTGATATAGAGCCTTGAGAAGTTAATGTCAGATGAAGTTGTGCAGTGAAGGCCTCACAATGAGATTAACAGCTGTATAAGGAGGAGAGGTCCATTTTACTTAATCCTGCATGAGGACAAAAGTGAGAAGGCAGATGGCTTGCAGGCCAGGAAAAGTGCTTCCCCAAAACCGACTGTCCAGCATCTCAATCATGGGCATTCAAGCCTCCAGAGGAATGAGCAATTGTTTAAACAATCTAGTGTGGATTTTTTTATAACAGCTTGAGAAGACCAGGACAAGAATGCTATTCATCAGTTATTGATTTGGCATGATTGATTTTTGCATATTATCTCCTTAATTTAATTCCTCATTTCACAATGTTTGCTGGTTGGTTGCTTGCTCTTCTGTTCCTTTTTTCTCCATTCTTTAACTTAATAAAAGTTTAAAATTATTCTATTTATTCATTGGATTTTCTTTTCCTATTGTACATTTATTTTCTTTACGAATTTTATACATATTTGTCACCATATAATTATAATTAATAGTTCACTTTTTCTTATAATGTTACAGCAATATAATGTTCCCAGTTTTATATGTCATTTTATTCACACAGTTTGTTAACTTCTGATATATCTTCTTAATCTCACAACATAATTTTATGGGTTTTCCTTTAATCTGGGGATCTTTACTAAAATTCAAAGAAACCAAAAGAAGAGGAAAGAGATCAGGGAAAGGGAGGAAAGATTAAAGAAAGATAATATCGTATGTATATGATCATAGCACGTATTATGCATGCATAAAGATGCTACAAGAATATTCCAAGATGATTGCAATAAATAAATTAACAACCTTTGAAAGATAAAATATTCCCTCTTTCTCTGTATCTGCAGAAACAGAGGCATGATTATATTTGTTTCATAAACCCAGCCTTGCAAATTTCATGTCTAATTAGGAAATCTTGCAAGGCAAACTGGATTTCATGCACTATTGCAATGGTCCAGCAAAATAACCTGTAATATCCAAAAATGTGCAATTTGGTTGTGCATCACACATAACATGTTTTGGAAATAATATTTAAATCAACACTCATTTTCTTTAGGAAGTTAAAAATATGTAAAATTGAAAAATTTAACAAAGTTGTCCTAACTTAGAAGAAATTATTGGTATTTTTCTCATCTCTCACATTCAGAGAAGGGAAAAGATAAAGTCTGTAACATTTCTTATTTTAAAGCAGAAAAAAATTTAAAAATCAATATTTAAATTGTTAATATTGTTTTCTTTTTATATGTCTGAGTTTTCTTCCAGTATTATTTCTCTTTAATATGAAGATTTTTTCATTTACATTACTGAATTTAATCTGTCAGCAAATATATTAAAATTTTGTCACGGGAAATGACCCATTTTTGAAAACTTTTAAAAAGAATGACATAAATAGGATTGAAACGGTTTAATGAATATGTTAAATAATAAGACAAAAATGAATAATAACAAAATAAATTCGAATTATCTCTCCTTTCCATCCAAAGTTGCAAGTACTTATAATCAATAGAAAAAAAGAAAAAAAATGAAAAATATATCTTCACATATTTAGTATTAAAATTTTATAAAGTATGTATTAATGATAGATGTGCATTTATTTATTAATTGCTTACTTAAGAATAAGAAAAGAAAGATAACTACAGATAGGAAATAAAATAAGTCAGATGAATTGGAGATATAAATACATTCCTCAAATTTGAAAATTTAAATGATTATAGAATTAAATATAAAAGCAAAATGAGGTCTAAGAAAACTACCTCAGCACACCATGTTACTTGTAAGTATTAATTTTTAGACGAAATACAAAAACCCTAAATGTAAAAGTAAGAATATGTGAACTTTATAGACACAGAAGCATAAAAAAACAAACAGGAAGCATCTTTCGAAATACATGTCAAGAAAATAAAAAAATCAAGCTACTGTAAAAAGTGTGAATAACATGTACATCTAGCAAAAGAACTATGTCTAAAGTATATGAAGAATACTTGGAAATTAATACTAAAAGGACATGATCAAAATATTTGGATATTTTACCAATGAAATTGTACAGAAGTCAATATTTACAGAAAGGCATTGAACATCAGTAATTATAATTATCTTAATTCATACCAAAAATTCTTTTATTTCATACCTTCTAGAGTGACTAAAATTAAAAAGCTCAGAGTATCGAATTTGGTTGATATGGTCCCGAATCACTTCAAACATTCACTCTTAACTGTTGGGTTGGATGACTTTTAAAAAATCAATAATTTTGAAGCAGTGGTGCCTTTCTTGCTTTTAAACCTTAAACTGAGTGCCATTCAAGATGGCTAATACCTGTAATTCCATCAGTCTGGGAGGCTTATGCAAGATGTGTGGAGGCAGGATGCTGGGGCAGGAGGACTGAGTGTGGCCTGAGAAAATTAGTGATTTAGAAGGAAGTGGTTCCAACATCAACACGTTAAAATGAGTAGGGGATAGAATTCAGTGTGAAAAGCCCTGATTCCAGGATCACACACACACGCGCGCACACACACGTTTAAATTCAGGTCTAGTGCACAGGATAGGAAGTCTAAAGAGAAATCAAAGAGTATGTCCTTAAAATCCTGTAACTGTACCAACAGGTCCATAACCCACCAAAACAAGTAATTAATAATCAAACAAAGCTCCAATGCATAGTCCTTGCATATCAAATACAGTAGGATATGTTCAGTAATAAGGAAGAAGGGTAATATTGATATACACAACAACAGTGTTAGCCTAAAAGCATTATACTTAATATTTGTGGCTGAGCAGAAATGGGTACTTACTGAGGATACCATTTATATGGGACATAAAAACTGGGAAAATCAATTGAAGAATACATAAAATTAATCTCTGTTCGAAGGTATGAGGTCAGTGATGGTGCACACAGATAGAAATGATAAGAAGGCCTAGGAAATAGTTAGATAATAGAAATATTCTGTATAGTGATTACAATGGTGACTATATGGGAAAGCATTTATTAAAACTCATCTAAAGCTTAAGATCTTTGAGTTTTACTAAGGTAAAGTCAGTTAAATATAGTTAGGAGTAAATATTTATAATTTTTATCTCATTTATCTATTAACGAGAATTGTATGCTATAAAAAGAAAAAATAAGCCCATTAAAGGATATATGTCCAAGAATATTTATTAAAATATTGTTTATAATTACAAAATTCCAGCAATACAATGAATTTTTCTTGGTAAGAAATGGTGGAATATATCATTATTAAGAAATATGCATAGAATAAAAAATCTGACCTGATCTGAGCTACACGGGTTTTTTTATTAAACAATTACTACTACATATTAGTTGCTTTTTATATATAAGTATATATTACATAAGTGTCCTAAATCTCAATTTTTTTTCTTTCTTAGCCACTTTTGTGTGAGACTGTGCGTTGCTGAAAAGAGAAATGCATTGCTGAAAAAGGCCTGGGAACTATAAAGCACCAGCCATGTATCCACAATTACCATTAAATCCATAACTAGCCAAGGGTAAGAAAAAAATATTAGTTCTATCTGTTGTAGAGCGTGAGGCTTCCTTTTCCTTTCTAGCTTTTACTAAAAAGGATATTTTATGAATTAAAATTATGAAACATGTATGCTTTTGTTTCAAGGGACATTTTGGTAATTGAGTAACTGCTAAAAAGATTAATATTGGTTAATTTTACTGAAAGCTACTCATATTTTCAAAAAAATAAATTATTGTATGAGTTAGATTGCTTATAACTTTTAAACAACCAAAAATATTTAGAAAAAGATTCTTAGGCAAATTATTTAAAACCTTAAAACGTATGAAAACCCAAATTAACATAATTAACCAGATAATTTAAATGCAACTGCATAGGAAGAAATTTATATTATAATCTTTTATCTAAATTGCAAAGATAAATGATAAAAGACAAGTTACCAGGTGGAAAACTTGAAATTGAAGAGAAGAGAATAATAAGTCCCACGATCACATAAAGCAGAGAAGGAAATAGCAATCTAGTTTAGCAATAGGAGATTTCATTTTCTCCACAAACCTGTGAAACTTTTGAGAGGAGTAGGAAAATAAAATATGAAATTATGGATGAAATAAAGAATTATTGACCTTGTGTGTCAGCAATCCTAATAGGACGGGTCCTCTCCAATCTTAGAGAAAATGTGCAGTTAGTAGATTAGAAACAGCAAAGCCACTTGGTTCAAGTGACCCCATGATTAAATTCAATATAACTTAGAACAGTGACCTAAATACAATATCAAACTAGAGTTCGAATTTTCAAAGGTATATTTTCAAGGTGGAAGACAATGAATAGAGAAACTGGTCTAGGAAATAATAAAATAAAGGTAGAGAAGTGAGAAGAGGGGGATTAAAGGAAAAAAAGAACAACGCTGGTGCGGGAACTTTAAAGCAGTCGCTTGCAGCATAGTTTGTTTTAAGGTGAATGAACTATTACTGTTTTATTTTTTCAATGACTTATTCTCTTAGTGGTCATCACATATTAATGCTCCCAATAATTAAATTCCATATTAAACTAAGCTGTATATTCTTTCCCTGAAGAATGAACACAGGTTAGCAATAACTCTTATTGGATCATAAAACGTTTCCTTGAGAAATGGAACAAAGAAATTATTCCCTAAAGCCTATCCAAAGGAAAAACCTTACACATTTTATTAAGTTGTTAAATAAAACAGTAGGCAGAATTTGGAACTTCAGTTAATGAAATAAAGAAATTCAGAAATGTAAAAATGTTAACTTCTTATTGAAAGTAAAATTACATTGTGATGCGCAGGGAAGCCTGACTTAACCAATACCTGGCCAAGTGAATAGCAAATTACTGGAGTAACCCTTAAAGGAGGCATCTCCAGAAGTGAGAAAGGCTGTGAACTGCAGAGAAGGTGCTCGATTGAAAAATTTCTTAACTTTTCCTCTAAATGCAAATAAAAAACATGCAATGCTCATGAAATTCTTACTGTAATAGACCAAGGATCAAAGGGTAGGATATAAAGTTAGAGGAAAAAGCACAAATCACCTGTACTAAAACATAAAGTCACCTGATTATCTTTTAGTCCTTAACAACTGCCTACACCAAAATTAGTACAGCATGGTCTCATGATGTGTTTCTATCATTTATAACCTCTCCTTCATTACATGCCAGTGTTCAACTTTAGGATGAGAGTGATACTCCAACAGAATTTAAATGTGTCATTTATATTGATTTTGGTAAGTATTTGTGCATGCTAATGAAATTTTGATTATGTTCACACTTTTCTATGCTTTATTCTTTTTAATAGCGAATAGAAACTTATTATTTTGTGATTTTATAGATTTTTTCCTCAAAATTTTCTAAAGTTGAACTTGAGTTCCTTACTGAACATAGTAGTAATAGGTTGGTAATTAAAGGTATTAGTGGTAATTGTGAAAGACAGTTTTATAGTTTTGGAACTCTTATCTTTCTTTGTTATATATGTTCCCATTACACTAATACAGAATCCCATTTACTGGGAGCATCATTAACCAAAATATATAATTATTATTATTTTTTTTTTTGGTACTGGGGATTGAACTCACGACCTCACGCTTGCCATGTAGGCCCTTAAGCCACTGAGCTAAATCCCCAGCCCCCTAAAATACATCATTCTACATATGCTATCAAATGCTCACTATATATCAGAAACTATGCTTGCAATCTCAAAGCTGAGTCTAATTTTATCATATGACAGTTTTAAAAAAAACGGATGGGAACAATTATAGGCCCTATACACAGAAAAATAAACTGAAAGTGATTAAATTGCTCAGATCCACACAGCATGTCAGAGAATAGAGTTCTGATTGTTTTAAAGTATTTGTTTAAGGAACTGTTAACATTAGAAATGTGATTATTGCAATATCGTCTGTATTTCACCATCCTGATTTTTATGGATCATTTAACTGTTTATTGACTTGGTATTGCAATTTAGGTTAGTTTAATTTTACTCTAAGAAAATTTAAATATTAACACTTTAGATCTCCATTATGAAGATAAAATAAATATTCCTTGATATAAAATGAAAGCAAAGCCAGTGATTTAGCTCAGTGTCATAAGTGCCTGCGTGGCCAGCACAAGGTCATGAGTTCGATCTCTGATACCAAGATAAATAAATAAAATAAAATAAAATAAAATAAAATAAAATAAAATAAAATAAAATGAAAGCAAAGCTTCATACAAAATCTTATATTTTAGTTTTAAAATTTTTCATACATATGAAAGTATTTACAATGTTTTCATCAGCTTCATATCAATTTAAAGTAATTTACACACTTTTATTTTTAAATCAGAGTATTAAGCTCCAATATTTGAAAAAAAGATAACAGGAGAGAATAACTAGGCTTAGAAAAGTTATTGTCCATTATAAGAGATTCTGGATAGTTCAGTTACAGGACCTGTGGGGTGGAGGTCTTCTGCCATTGTCTCTGAGATGGGTATTCCAGTCATCTCTCAAGTGTGAAAACTGACTTCAGGTAGAGAACACTTTTGTGTCTTAATTGAAAACAGTGGTACACATTATTTCAGAGTGAACTGAATCATCTAAAACCTGATCATGCTAGCACGTTTGGAAATCTGTTATATTTTTCAGGATGGAAGAAAAGGCTTCTTTCTCTTCTCTAGTGATATCGGATTGTAGACACATGTTAGAAAGCATTTCAGCAGTTCCTTTAAGGGTTTCTTTTTAAATGTCCATAGATTCTTCAGATACAAATAACCTGGTCATTTAGATAATGAAAGAGATTAATTTAACACAATCAACATTTGCAACCTTGAGCTCCATATTTCTTTCACATTCATTCTTTTTTAGTGAGGCAATAATGAAAAATGATTTTCAGTGGATACACTTAATTTTTTTAGAAGGAGAAACTATATTTACAAACTATACAGATATTAAAGTCAGTTCCTTTTATGGATATAGTCTTACATAATTGAAGTGTTTCCCAGGGAGAACTGAAGTTTACTTTTCAACTGGAAAACGTAAAGAATTTGGAATAACATGTGTGACACTTTAACTTGAAAAAGAAACTTGTGTAGTCAGTCATCAGCTACAACTTTACAAGCTAAAAAGAAACTTTACTGTGATGTAAAACAGAATAGAGTCTCCAAGAAAAGTAAAGGTAGGCATACAACGCGATCCAGCCATCCCCCGAGATACTAGTATTCCCAAGTTCATTGCAGTATTCATTTCAGCAAGTAGTGAAAACAACTGAAATATTCAACAGAGGAGCAGAATAGAAAATTGAGTGCTATTCACCTTAAAAATAATAATATTCTGCAATATACAACAATGTATATGAACTTTGGGGATGTTATGTTAAATAAGCCAGTGACGGAAAACAAACATATATTCCATATCTATAAAGTAGATAGCATAGAAATTGATCAAATCAGTGAGTGAAATGAAGAAATGGGAGGCTAAGAAAAGTACCTTGTTTCAGTTAAGAAAGGTGAACGAACTCTGCAGGAATCCTACACAACATACTATTGTACAAAACGCTCAGCGATAATGGCTTGAGCCCTTAAATATTTGTAAAGAAGGTACACTTCATGCAATTGTCCTTATGAAAGTAAACTTTAAAAGACAATGCCATAGAAATAAAATGACTTAATAATGTTATGTCTTGCTCTGAATCTAGAGGCTAAAATGATGCATCGAACTAATTGCGAATAATGATATATCTGGAACAGAAAACTTTCATATACTGCTTTTTTTCTAATCTTGAATTCTCTATGGAACCCAGGCTGGCCTCAAACTCAGCAATCTTTCTGCCTCAGTCTTCTGAGGGCTGGGGTCACAGGAGTGGCCTATCATACAGGCCTCACCTATTTCCTATAGGAAATAAGACATTTATTTACTGTTTATTTACCTAGCATTTCACGGTCATTTCACAAAGTGTGTGTTTATCTATCAACTAATGTATAGTGCTAGGTGATAGAGAAGACAAATAATAAAATACATAATATGGTGTCTGGAGGTGGGAAAGGTTCCAATACTAATCCTCTGGTTTTCTCTGAGTTCCTCACCCTCAGTCCAGCAGAGAATGAAGGAGTGGAGCGAGGCCTCCAGCAGAAAATAAGGACATCAGGACACAAAAGATGCAAAGTTCAAGTTTAGTTTATGGTATGGCAATGTAGAGGAAAGTTCCCCTAACAGCAAGGTCTGTAAGGTAGGGGGTCTCTAGAGAGTTGCCACCTGGCCCCGGAATGTACTTCATACTTACTGGGTTAAGCTGTTCTGAACAGTACAGTTTCACTGCTTGGTGTAATCCAGACCAATCAGGCTCTACCCATTGCTTCTAGAGTGAGAAAATGGTCAATGGGTTTGGGGCTCCTCAAGTGTGCAGTGAGGGCGTGTAGTAATTTTACAAGGCGTGGCCTGTTGGAGCCCGTAGTGTACAACAAACTGGTAGTAGTTTTACAACTTTTAACCACCCATGTCTTGCCCTGTGATTCTCTGCCTATGCCCATATAATCTGCGCCTACAAAATCTTAAAAAGATTGGGGAGGAGAGGAAAATGTAAAAGGGAAGGGAAAATAAAAATAATGAAGATGCAATGCAGTTGTGTTCCAATTCCCCAAGATGAATGCAATCATTATGCACCACAAACATATACTCACAATAAAGGAGCTTAGAAAGATCTCATTTATCAGGATAGAAATCATCACGTCAGATCATTTCCTAAAACGACTGCTTTTAAATTTTTCCCTTTGAGTTTTTTTCATCACTCAAAACAGTGTTTTCAATTTGTCTTTAAGCTATCTATACTTTAGGCTTCTTTGTTGAGAAAAAAAAATAATATCTGTACTGAAAGATGGTGACCTTATATGGTGAGCAACTTTCATAAAATAAGTTAACTTCATGAAATAAATACATTATTTAATGTAAGATTCCATGTGTGAGAAAGGCCAGCTATAAAGATCAAGAATTCTGTAAGAGGCAGCATGATTGACTTAATAAAAGAGGGTAGGTTTCATGGAATGATGAATGAGATTAATCAAGAATAATATAAGAAAAAACTAAGGAGAGGAGAAGACACTGTACTTACTTATCCTAGTAATTGGAACATTTTATATATATATATATATATATATATATATATATATATATCCAAGTCTTGTACACTGAGGTAAATCTTATTTCAAGTGATTAAACAACTGTTCTAGTAGAAAATTTTAGAAAAGCTACATTGGAAGAATACATAAAATTTTAGTAATCTTTGGCAATAATCATTGACTACCGCTGGGCATGAGTGTAAAATCAATAGCATGGAAAATTCATAAATGCTAAGTATAGATTAATTGGTAGTTTTCCAGGTAGAATCTGAGTACATAAACAAGACAAAAAGAGGAGCAATAAGCAGCTACTCATTCATCGCATAATTTCTTCAAACTTTTATAAAGTTGGCTCTTTCTCTCTTCACTTCCTTTACCGCTTTGAACTTCTGTACAATGACAGATTACTCAAATCACCCCACATTGTTCAAACCACCCCCTCACTGGTTTGTGTCTTACATTAAACTGTAGATGTCTCAGCCATAAGAAATTTATTATTTCCATTATTTTTCTATACTTTAGGCTTCTTTGTTGAGAAAAAAAATAATATCTGTACTGAAAGATGGTGACCTTATATGGTGAGCAACTTTATAGAAATTTATTATTTCCATTATAATGTATGTATGATAAGTTGACACTAAATGTTAATCACAGATTTTATTGAAGGGAAAACATTTTGCTTAATGAGGAAATAACACCATTTACTTCAAAAGCAAAGATATTATGTAGACTGTGAATATATAGTATATTAGACAGCAATATATGATTATTATATGTACTTAACATCTCGATGTATTATATTTACTTCAACTCTATAAACTACCTAGATTGAAAAAATTTCCTTATGTGAAATCTAAGCATTCCAAATTTTTCCCTATTATGTTCATATTTTAGCTTTTATAAAACACAGAGAAATTAATCCTCCTCTCATGATTTATGTAGGTGGCCCCCAAGCCTCATGTATTTGCATTGTGCATTTGTGATTGGTTCATTGTCTAGTGCTTGGATTGATGGTGTCAGTGCTACACCTGCCCAGGGGTGGAGCCAGGATGTGATGTAATAGCAGGAAGAAAGCGAGTCTCTTTCTCTTGCTGGTTTATGCCTTGCTGTTTGCAGCCGCCATGAACTGCGGCCCTGACATGCCACCCTGCCTTGGAGCCAACTGAGTATGGACTGAAACCTCCAAAACTGTAAGAAATAAACCTTTCCTTTCCCAACTTTGGGCATCAGGTATTTTGTCTCAGCGATGAGTAAAAAGTAACTAAGACACTCTGCAAAATAAAATCTGAAAGTCACAATCCATTCAGAGAATATTTGTTGGTTTATGTTACCTTTTTGGAACAGAGAAACTAAAATTATGCCCAATTAAAAAGAATGAAACAATGCAAATGGAACTTATCTAAAACAGTTTCATTCAGTTTTTGATCTGGCAGCAAATAATCAAAATAGTTTCACTCAATGAATTTAATGGGCTTTCTTTTAATTTTTTTTTTCTCAGTACCAGGGATTGAACTCACAACCGCGTGCTTGCAAGGCAGGTGCTTATGCCACTGAGCAAAATCCCCAGCCCTGGGCTATTAAAATGATGAATTTTGATGAATAGATGAATATGATTTATCAGTTCACTAGAAATTATGTAATAACCTATGATATTTATAATCAAAAATACAATTGTATTCAGAACTACTATCAGAAGAAACTGTATTACTAATGCTTTTATGATAGCATAACAAAGTTAATAAATTTAAACTAACACTTTGTCAGTGAGAGAATGGTTGCTGTCTTTTTCTCTTTGTTTTCCTTTTTTTTCCTTGAACTATGGTGGTTATATTTTACAAAGATTATTTTTATGTGTTAACATCACAGCTCTAAAGGTTGCCCAAACAAGTAGGAAAATATTTCTCCACAAATCTGTGAAGTTTTTCTGGAATATATTAGCATTTTAATCAGTTGGCTTGGTTCTCCAGGTTACAGATAACAGATTCTAGGACTTCTCAGCTATTACTCTAATATGAGCTATTTTTTTTTTTTTTTTTTTTTTCCGGGGATCAAACTCATGACCTGGCACTTGCCAAGCAGGCAGGCAGGCCCTTACACCACTGAGCTAAACCCCTGGCCCTAATGAACTAAATTCTATAATAAATCTCTTCTGTTATATCCATATATGTATCCATGAATAAACTATTGTCTTTGTTCTTTTGTAAATCCTAATACATGTTCTATAAAATAATACTTACCAGAGCAAAATTTAATAATTATCAGTTTTTATAAAACTTTTTTCTCTTCCTTTAGACTTTTAAAAGTTAAAAACAAAATATGTTAGTAGATACTTTGAAAAAGAATGCTGTTATGAAACAGAAATCAGTGACTAAAAATTGATTCAAAATTAACCTTCCAAATCACTGTGTGTCACCTAGCAAACATAATCTTTTGTTTTGTTTTTCCTTTATGTGTATGTTTTCTCATCTTGCATTACCTATGGAATCATATATTATCAATCAATCTTATTGTTATCTCACATCTAAATTCTCTGTCTCTTCTTTTCCCTCCATGTTCTATGTATCTTATCTATCTATCTTTAACCATTCAAACATTTCTCCCTTTTTCTTTGTCCCTCTTTCTCTCTCTTCTCTGCCCCTTGGATGTGTGTTTTTCTGTGTGCATAATTGTTGAGAAATGTGTCACTAGGCATTTTTGTCACTGTGTAAAAAATCAGCATCTATTTATACCAACATAGATGGTCTATGTAAAACATTTGACCTGCTTTTTTTTTTTTTTTGATGCATTCCAGGACATAAAAGTCAAATGCGGCTGCTGCTGACAGAGTAGGGTGCCTTTTTTTTATTTTAAAGAGGATAAAACCAAAGAAAATAAAATAGAATAAAAACCAACCAAAATAAACTAGTATAAGTAAACTAGTATAAGTGACTTCAAAACCTTATGAAATCAGCAATAGTTTTCATAATTCCTTTTGTTGTCTTCAAAATAGCTGCAGATACCTTCAGATAGAGTAAAAATTGAACAGAACAGAATATAGTGGAAACAAAAAAAATAGTGAATGCAATAAAGGACTTCAAAACAAGACAGTAAATCTGAAATGCACCGCAATGTGTCTTGTTATCTTTTAAATAGCTGTTCATGCCTTCAGATTTAACATAATCAAACAAAACAAAAGAGAATAAAAAACCAACCCAAGGAAACCATGAAAATGATATGGTTTCCTGGCAGGGATCACTTCCTGGTGGGCCTAGTTCTCTCCCTCCATCATCTGTGAATGGCCTTGACTCAAGGCAAGAGGCTTGGCTGTGGCTGTCCCCACTTCCACAGTGGCCCCCACATGGTGCTGGTTTCCAGGCAGGGTGACTTTTAACAGTAAACTTTAACAAGTGCTTTCTAAAATAACAAAGCATAGTATGATAGATACCCAAACAAGTTACAAAGTCATTTATTAGCATTTTTATTCTGTACCACAAAGAATTGAATGCTGTATATTTTTATGCAAGCAACACAGTAGTTTTGTTTACACCATCATCATCACAAACCACAGGGAACTGCATGTTTTGATATTTTGCGTCTGATCATATCATTAAGTATTAGCAATTTTTCAGCCCCAGCACAATCTTATGGAACCTCCAGAGTAAACATGGTCTGTATGGACCAAAATGTCAATTTTAGGTGTTATATGACTGAATATGTGTGTGAATCTCTCTCTCTCTCTCTCTCTCTCTCTCTCTCTCTATATATATATATATATATATATACATATATATATATATACATATATATAATTAGAAAGCTGCATACTTTCACAGATATGTGTCGATTCACTTATATACGTGACTAAATACATGCACACATATTTTCAAAGTCATTGCAATTAGTTGGGGTTTTTTAAAATCTATTTTACATCAATCAAAGAATGTGGTAAAAAGGAAAACTGAATTTTTTTCATTCTTTATTAAATAATACAAACAAATTTTTCTAGTCTAGTAGTTACAGCATCCGGTAAAATGATTTTGTTCTTTCTAGGAATTCAGTAAATTATAATTCCTTTAACTTTTGAGGCTAAAGTGTTATACTGCCATCAACCATAACAGTATCATTTTCCCACAATAGTTATGCCAAAATGTGATAGTATTGAGAAAGAGGTTAATGCGTGCATTTCGAAAGGTGAAATGAGAAATCTGTTTTTACAGGAGCTTACTCCATGGATAATTTCATGACAGTTTTTTGCTTGCTCTAAAACTTCCAGGGTTCTAGACAAAAAAGAGAGGAACCTGTACCTGCTTTTTGGCAGCCACTCTGTGCTATTTGTCTGTGACTTAGAGTAGACCTGCATATTGACTGTATGTGTTGGAACAGAAGAAATGAGCAAAATGAAAGCATGGGATATTCTTTAAACAAGATGTGCATATAAAATAGATGAATACAAAGACGAAAGTAGATTGTTTCACTATTTATTATTATCATAGTTTGCTAATCAAAGGGTGGGTTTATGGATGAGGACTAAAACAATGCACAGCAGATTAGGGCTGAAATTATGAATATTCTAGTAGGGCCATTCCTCTACCAACTTTTCTTGGACCTAAACCTTAAATTTATAATACATTGAGTTCCAATACTGTTATCAGAATAAACAATACTGAAAGTATTATAATTCACAATGCATGGTAGTCATGTCAATTTAATTGGCTGAATAATGGAAATAAAGCAGACTCTTTATGGATCTGAAAATTTGCAGCACACATTTTATTGACTGCTGACACCTACATCCTTATTTTTGGTGTTTTATTCAAAGGCAGAGAGGCCACTTCCATTGTTTCATAGCTGTGTCCATCACTACTACACTCAAAAATTATGTCCTTTCATTTTAAGACCATTACTATTGTTTTATTTATCTTTTCTGTGCATGATAACAAGTATTATAATATCTTAGATATTTCCATTTTACCCAAATATTATCAGAATTGTCAAAGGATAATTTGTGACTACCTATGATTTGAAAAACATTTATAATTAAGATAGTTTTTACATATTTTCTGTGTCTTATCAAACATAGTATAGGATACTAGTTGCTTCACTACGTGTTTTTTAAACTTCTGGCCAACTCTTCTTCACCTCCTTAAAGAAGGAGAATGTGGAAAAAAAGAAAAATGAAGATATAGTGTGCACACAAAGAAATATCCTATGAGTATGACCCTTATGTATATCAAAATAGCACCAATAAAATTAATTTTAAAAACTGATGGTCACATTGTTTTAAGTATAAATTTGATAGAATTAACAAATACCTTTTACATGTGCTTGTGCCTTCTGTTGTTCTTAGTGCCATAATATTGAAATGATCATTTCCTTATTATGGAATATAGCTCTTATATCTCTCTATAAGTAATACCTGAATTGAAAATAATGATAAAATATATAGACTTGACAAATGCATTAAAAACATCAATTTGTGGCTGAAGTTACATGAAAAAGGAAAGAAACACTTCATAGATACTAGAATGTGTATGTCTGTAGAACAAAGTATTTATAGTAAAATGTGGACGTTTAGAAGCTCATTTAATCTCATTTTGCCAATATTTCTAACTGTGAAATGGATTTATCTGTTTTTAACTGTGACATCAATTTCTCCAAGAACAGTATTTTCCTATTTGTTGTTAATTGCCTTGGGGCGTTCTGGTGAGCTCCACTATGAAAAGGACATATGCATTATCTTTCAAGAGACACTATCACAGTTTCTTATTTCAACACTAAAACTGCACAGTTGATTAGTGTGCATTTAGAAGTGGAGGTTCCTAACACACTTCAGGGTTGATGGATGGTCTCATATTCAAGAAAGATAGATGGAAATGTTAGAAAGTTCTCAAATATACTACGAGAAGCGAAACAATTATAATAAAACATATTAGCATAGAAATACATTTGTGTTTTAGATGCATTTTTTAAACTAAAATACAACTTAAAATAAACTTGAAAATTTTGAGAACATTTAAATGGGAAAAAGATTTAATGAAAACTTTACCATTTTTCTTATATTTAATGGTAATAAATATTTCTTGTTGAGTTCAGAGAATTTAGTCAGCTCAAAAATCCGCATGTTTCTTTAGAATTAAAATATCCAAAAATAATTTAAATAAAAACTTCAGCTGAAAAGGAGTGCTTATTAACAGTTTGTTTAGGATGACATGTTGCTACTCACACACCTTTCTACAGAAAAGGAAGGTAAAATTAGCTATATTGTCAGTGGGGGAAAAAAAGCTGTCAAGTCTTAACTTATTCTGTAAAAAAAGGAAAGTCAGAAATAAGTAAGCAGCACCAGTGAAAAGAAGTCTTATCACATTTATTGCCCGAAAAGGACAGATAAGAGTAAAGGTCTATTTTCTCTGTTCACAGATAAGTGCACTTCTGATGATTCAATGGTGAGAACTCTTAAGGTAGATAACAAAAATACCATATATGGTAATTCTAGTAGGTTTCTGGGACTTACTCAGCTAATATAAAAAGTTTGCTAGAATTTCAGAGAAGTTTCTGATATAGCAACAAACAATAATATGGTAGGTGAATTACCAAGGCCAGTATTGCAAAGTGGTTACCCATGCAGAGTGGCTAGTTTAAATCTGTTTCTGCTACTCACTGTTTGTATAACTAGTTTAAATCAGTTCTGTTACTGACTGTTTGTATAACTTTCTAAAGGAAATATCTGTGCTGCACTTTACTTACCATTATAGTGAGAAAAAAGTGTCCTAGTATTGTTGCAATGGTTATATAAGTTAGTCTGTGTAGTGTTTAGAATTAGGCTCACTTACAAGTATTCAGTTAGAATTAGTATTGGGTAATTTCTTTACCTTAAAGTTTTAAGTGCTGTCTTGATTCACAAACACAATCAGTTCCATGATTCTGGAAGAAATGGTCACATTTATATATTTGCTGGAAAAGTGTCTAGGGTTGTGTTTGTCACCCTGTGTAGAGTTGGGAAACAAAACCAGAATTTCCCCAAATACTTCTGTTTGTGAACCAAATTGTTTACAAACAAATACCTTCATGAACTCAGGAATTACTGTGTTTTAATTGTTTTCCACATATTTGTTATATTACCAATCTCTTCAGTGTAAAAGTGTGATTTCTATTGGATCCATACTTTATGTAAGATGAGAAGATACCTGTTTCAAATATTTAATGTTAAGGAAATCTAAAAGTCATACATATACACCCTCTAACATCTCTTCCTGCAAAATAAATACATAAGGGAGAAAAAAATTATTCTCTGACTTTTATCCTCTTTAAATTTAAAAATAAGAAATGTACATAAATATTTTTGTTCCCTGATAAAATGCAAATATTTTGGAAAAATATAACATTCAATTATATATCAGTATATTAACATACATCATATCCTGTATATATACTAGGATTTACTTGTTAGGCATTCTTTTCTTTCTTTTCTCTTTTGAATAAGCAGATCCAAAACCATTAGATATAGTGGAAAACATAATAGGTTGATGACTGATGGTGGGCAGAAGTCCAAGCTATCCACCCAGAAGCCCAGCGGGATCAAGTAAATTTCTGAGGAATTACATAGAATGAGGAATTGAAAAACAAGAGAAGTGAAGAAATGGGTACCCAGGAGGGTTTTGTACTTGTGGTGTCAGAGCCCAGCAGGAGTGTAGATCACAAGAAATCTAGGGTTTTATACAGTATGTAGTTCAGGGCTGGAAAGAAGAGCAAAGAGATTCAGTACAGACTTTCTGGGGAAAAAAAAAAAGATGAATCCCTGTGTAGGGAACACCCGAGATGGGTATCACAGCCTGAGGGTGAGGGCGGCATCCTACTGGCAATGATACTGAGTTGAGATTGATTACATAAACAGAGTGTGATCCAACACACAGAGATACTGTGTGTGTGTGTGTGTGTGTGTGTGTGTGTGTGTGTGTGTGTGTGTGTGTGTGTGTGTGTGTGTATGGACAGAGATACTAAAATAGAGATTTAAATTAGGTTGTAAATGTGTGTGTGCAAAGCATACATTCCTTCCTTCCATCTGATGAGAAGTTCTCAGAAATGCTTTCATAGTAATAAGCTCATCTAATGCTCAGAATTCAGCTCCTAAGGACTAAAGCTATAAGGACTAAAAGTCCTCTGGAGAAATGGTTGGTTTTAAGGTAGAACAAGGGAATATAAATGTTTCTGAAAAACAGTGTTATTTCTGAACGTAAAAGGGCATTGGAACAAGGAAAGACAAAGACCTGGAATCCTTTTTGAAGGGACTCCATTGACAAAACACAGGCGTGTTGAATATAACAATAAAAAGAAATGTAATGTGTTAAAAACTTCTCAATAAAGTAAGATTTATGTCTGTTTTTAGAGACTTTTAAAGAAATTGAAATATCGATAAAGAGCAGCATATTTATATTGCTTTACATACTGTGCTGTGAAATGTTTATTGGCTGCCATAGGAAAAGATTGGCTTCATTTTGTGTAGTAGTCCTCATCAAATTATTCTAATTGATATCATCTTTAATAGAACAAAATAAACCTGTATGCTACATGATAAGATGCATTGAGAATAACATATAATTGTTTTTCTATTCCTCCAAAGATTTGTATACTGAATCTAAGGAAACATCAACGAAACACCTATTGAGTGAAATCCTAGAAAACAACCCTCCAGTAATGTTAAAAATGTCACTGTAATAAAATTTAGAAAAACTAAGTAAATATCCTCTGATAATAAAAGCCTAAGGAGGAGTGATGACTTGAGGAATGATTTGATTTTTAAAATTTCAATACTGATATTATTGTGACAATTGAGAACTTTTGATTGCTGTAATTAAATTACAATATATGTGTACTTATTTCTTGAAGTTGATAGTTTTCTGATAGCTATAAATGAGTAATATGATTTTATTCATGTCTCTTATTAGATCTTGTGTTAAATAGTTGGTTTATATTACCAGTGGAAGTAATTTTTTTTTTAAATTGAAAAATCTCCTGAAGTCAAATCTTTCAGTGCTGTGTCTTTTTATTTTCATTGCAAGTCTAATTTCCTTTCTCGGAAAATCATAACCAGTTTTCTTGTTATCAAATAACTCTTAAATAAAAAGCACTTTAGGATTTTGAATGAATTGGAAACATTTTCTTAGTATATAAAAGTTTTTAAGAAGAACAGACTAAAACAAATTAGTTATATTTTTCACTAGTTTTATAAATAGAATGTTTGAAAATATATGTAAGCATACACAAAATGCAGTTGAAGTGATCTATAATAATATATATGTATATATTTACATATATATGTACACACACTTATATTTGACTATATAGTTATACACTTGTGTATACCCCAAAGCAAAAATTATGACACGGGAATATACAGTATTTCTATCCTAAATAATTCCACACTTAATTAACTTACATAAACAGTTCCATACAAAGGACAATAATCTGTAAGCATAGGAGCATATATTCCAATATATTGCATTTGAAAAATGCCTAATAAAGAAAAGATGAAAAGAAGAATTAATCCAAATTTGTACAAGGAAGCTAAGAATTTGAGGAAGGACTATGAAATACATAAGCTCAGTGGGCTCTTGACCATTAGAAACCATGTTTAGATGAAGAGGAAGAAAAAACTGAGATCAAAGTTTTTCTTCCCTTTGTAAAAAATCTTAAGTATTGTGCCATAGGAGACAGTGTTAGATTGTAACATAAAGCTAGGCTTTAGTGAGTTCTTCAGCTGATCTATACTTTGCTTCATGTGAAATAGTAGATATAGAACTCTAAGAGAAAGAAAGCCTGATTACTCTTTAGCTCCAGGACTTTTCTATTTCTTCTTTCTTCAGTGTCCCATTACTTGGTCTTTTATTCCAAATGCATAATGGCAAATTTTGTAACTTGAAAAAGAATTATCAGGCATCTTTGAGCAATATGGAGTAGGTATTACCTAGTTAGGGGACAAAGATCAAGCATATCATGTTAAGAATAAAATGAGAACTACAAACTGAAGCTCATTGCTTCTGTTGTTTCTTCTTAGATTCTAGTGAATCAGCGTATAGAGCAAAATGCTCATACTCAAAACACATTCAATATACACAACATACTGGTAATACAATACAAATTATTTAATGTTTGATGTAATTAGAGATTCCAAACATGAAACATTAACATTATTTATAACTAGATTTAAGGATATTAGCACAAAATATAGGATTAATATAAAACAAATTATTGGAAACATTAATTTAAAATTGCTACCTAAAAATTATTAAATATTTCCCAGTTAGAATTTTATTTTTTGAACTTATCTCTTCAAACATTTATTTGTTCATGAATACTACAATCATGCTTTTTAAATACTGGTTAAGGGATTATTTAAATAGCAAAAAGATTCTGTGTCCCTAAAGAATTTTTTTCTGGACAATAATATGCATAGAATTTAAAAGATTGCATAGAAGTGTCATAAATATTTCTATGATCTGTACAACTTACATGCTAGTTTTATGCATTACAGATATAATTTACATATTTTCTCATTGTGTTCTACTACAATTTATACACTGTAATAATTTGAATACTAAATTATGAAAGTTTCTAGATTGTTTGTGATCATTATTATAAACTGTTTTATGACTTTACTTTCCATGAATCAACAAATGCTTGTGTAATGAAGGACAAATTTAGGACATAGTCCATCTAGCCAAATAATTCTCTCCCCTAAATTGTCCCTTATCATTTTCCCTGTTTAAAAAAAGAAGAGACATGGAAATCTTTCCTGTATTTTGCTTTGGTTCCTCTCATGAGATTAATCTATGTGAGTGTAACCCCTTCTTAGTACATAAAAGTAGAAATGGTTTTTCCATCCCACTTCAATATTTTGGAAATAATCCAATTGGTTTAGTGTCCAAAGTTCTTAAGTAAAGCTCCTCATACATTTATGAAACTTCTCACCGGAACAGTAAGGCACAGCACCCAGTCCCCACACCTGTCAGGCATGACTGATTGGGCAGCAGCCAGAATCCGTCTTCACACCCTGCTGACTCCCATCCCTGAGGATCAGGGAGTAATGTAATGAGATTCAGCTGCCACTGAATGCAGAGTAGCCTGACTGTTGATAGCCATCGAGAGGTTGCTGGGTGTTTGCATGACAAAGAGCTAAAAGCATTGTGATTGTCTTACCCATTTCGCTTCATCTCGAAATGCATTCCAGCCCTTACCCTGGTTGTTTTGAACTTTCACTTTCCACCTTCAGTTATTTTATTCTTCCTTTTCTGTCACTCAGATTCTTAGTCTTCTAAGATAGAATTATCCTAAGTTAAGGTGGAGAATATTGGTAGAGAAGAATAAGTAATGGATGAGATTATTCTTGGCCGTCTGAGATATTAGTCAACAAGAGAAAACTTTGCTAAGAATTTGGAATACTTGCATTGTATTAGGTGAAATAAAAATTGAAAATTTTCAGTGTTTATATGTCAATTGAATAAATTAGACTGAATTAGATAACAAAGAGAGAATAATAGTAAAGAGGATTAAATAAGTGAGTACCAAGTGCTTCCATGGAGGAAAATAGAGAAAACAGCAAAAGAGCCTGATAAAGCAGGAAACTTAAAGAATATCTTGTTCTAACAGGAAAAGGAAATAGAAACCATTGTGGAGGAGTGAAAAGTGACTAATTGGGCAAAGGCCATTAGTGAGCACAATTAGAATTTAAATTCATCATTAGAGTTAACTCTGGAGGTCCCAGAATTTTGAGGAAACTATTTATTTGTATTGCAAAATGACTACAAAAGTGAAATGCGATAGATTACGTGTTAAAATTCAAAGACATGGTTCACAAGTGGTGAATATAGGCAAATTGAAATGGTATGGCCCAATTAGAATAAAGACTGGCTATCACATGGTCATAACATAGATTCACCATCATTCATTTTAAACAACTGTAAGTGGTTTAGGATACACTGTCTCAGCAAACATATTCTTGAGAGCCATTGGATTGTAAGCTCTCAGCACTTCTGGATATCCTCCCGCCTAGAACATGCTGTCTCCTTAAACCTGCTGGCGAGTGATAATCAAGAACATCCATAAATGAGTGGAATTTCCACCAAATGATATGGCTTTCATAGGCTTCCAGAAAATCTACCCAATCAGATCACTGAAAATACCATATTGTCTCAGCATTCTCCTCTCCTTGGAGACTATAGCTTGTCTTCTAATATAGTTATTACTATGGTAAGCAACAGATTTACTCTTGTGATTATTTTGAGCTACTGAAGGTGGTCTTGACATCTTTCAAGACCTAGTCTTCTTCTTACTAATATATTCTGAAATCTATTCATGGTCAACATACCTGAAAAGGATACCTACATTTGATGTCTCCATGTTCAAACATTCTCTTCCCTTTAGTGTTCTATAGGTCCTAAGGTTTATATACACCTACTACCTTTTCAACTGTATTACTTTTGCTCTCAAAAGTATTCTTTAAATTCAGTTAGAGAGATCTCTGGAGTAAAAACGACCTTCTAAGGAGTTTATCCCAGCATGAAGAGCTTTAAGAGAATCAATTTTCAAATCTTCAACTTCTATTTGTATTTACTCTTTCCTCAATTGCTGTACTTGAGAAAGCTCTCAGGAGTAACCCTATCTCCACCTTCCTAAATAAAGCTTATCTCTCACTATTCCTGATATTTAATTTGGTACATTTCTCAAGAGATAAAACTTCCAAACAAAAGAACAATTTTAAACATTGATAACCAAGAAACCTCTTCAAAACCAACATAAATTGTGTGGCTTGAATTTTTCCATGCATCATACAAGTAACAATTCAAAGTGAAGTGTATCATTAGATATAAAGCATTTGAACTGCATATATTCTGAGTACACTATATAATGGATTCAAGAAGCAAGGATTTAGAAACCAATTAGATTTTCCAGAACCCAATATTTTAGCAGAGTTAATGCATTGTTTTTTACAGAAAGTGAAAACAAAAGTAAGAAATATAGATAAAGTATTTCACGCATTATTCTCTTCATTTATTTAGCCTATTTATGGATTTATTAGAATAGTCCTAGCAAAATAGTTACTTTCTATGGCAATCAATAAAGCAAATATTAAAATATTTTTCAATAAAACTAACACTAGAAACTGCAAATATTTATTACAGATGATTGAATATTTGAAAATGACTACTCTCATAAAAAGTGGTATTTATTCATGAATACATAAAATAATTGAAAGAAGCAGTTGCATTTATTGATGCATTTCTTGTGTTATTTTAATCAATCTCTAATATAGTTAAATTTTGTTACAATTTATCAATAATGTTTATAATGATTATGTAATTAATGATTTAACAGTTAATAGCTTATATTCCAAGGAAAATTTTATATATACTAAATTTCAATTTGTGTAATTTTTATAATGTAGTGAAATGATATCATATACAATAAAACTGATGAACAAAACATTTTCTATGGTATTGTATCTAAAATACTACAGGTAGAGGAATGTAATTAAAATTTTAAAAATAAATATAATATGAAATTTTAACCTAAAATTAATTCATATTTTCATAAAATCAATTATGATATGAAGAGATAATCAAAATATAATAATTTACAAGTTTTAAAAGCTATACTGCAGGAGTAGTGTTAAGTTCATACTAAAATTGTGCAGAAAGTAAAGTATTTCCATACCCTTGCACACTTTTTTTATTATTCAATGGTGTAGACTAAAGGGTGGATAGGAAAATGGAAGTAAAAATGATTAAAATTAAGTATATATATATCTCAACTCCCCAAGGTGAACTTGCTTATTATCTATCATAGACATATACTAATAAAATAAAATAAGAATAGAGCAGAAAGTAATAAAACCAATATATGTACATATTGTAAACTGGAGATGATATAGAGAAATACAAATATAAAATGAGTAGATTTTCTGGAACTCTGATGACGTATCATTTAAATTTTAACCCTGTGGAACATTGTTCATGTTTATGTAAACATAAATATGTCTTTGATAAAACTGAGTCATAATCTCACAGCATAATTTTAAAATCATCATCTTCAGTGTCAATGCTCTTGTAGTTTCTAGTTTCAATTCATATTCACAGTTTCTTAAGTGGTTTAAAAGTGTTAGCAATTTTTTGTTTACAAGCTGTATATAATTCAGCAGTCTGTTAGCTGTGGGGCATGTAAAACTACACCAGTAAGATTGCTAGAAAAAAATAGAATGTACACTTTGAATTTCCAATGAATAATTACTATATACATACCTTTGTTATTTGACAAAATAATGATATTTTATCTTCAGTCCTCACAATCTTTATCTATCATTATTCACAGACGAACACTATTAATTTGTTAAGGGTCTCCACTTCCATATTAATTGTGATTCCTTTTGTGCTCACATGGGTTTTGTTATCAATACTATTATTCTTTTTAATCAAAATGGGCATAAGACCTACATGTTTTCAAAAATTAACGATGATATATATATATATATATATATAATTTTTGTATCTTGAATAGACATTAATTTTATATCATATTGTTCTCTCTTAAAACTGGCTTGAAGGTGTTTCACAGATTCCTGACTCTGTGTTTGGGATATTTTCCCATCTGTTTATGAACAACCATGCCTGGGATTCTTACCTTTTCAACAATATTTATTGAATATACTCAACTTTTCCTTCTTGCTTTCAAATGAAATCCTTAACTATTTGAGTAGTTACTATTACTATGCTTTAATTAGTTGCTTTTGGTATGTCGATATGATTCATGGGGGAAAAATTGGATGAAAAATCCTTCAGTCTTAGTTTTCTATATTGTAATGGAGTCTGTATTTTCATTGTTTTCTACAGAAATCTTGATATGCTCAGGGTTATTGTTTTTAATTCAGTAAAAAAGAGAATGTACTCTAATTGCATCTTACAATTCTGACAAATACTGTATCTCTGTGTGCAGACAGTAATTTATCTCTTCCATTCACCATTCTCTAGAAAATCAAAATTTGAAACACTTTTTGTAAGTTTTCATCTAAGATTTTGTCCAAAAGAATTTTTTAAGCAGTAGGAGACACTTTGTTTTTTAAATGAAATTAATCTATCTAAACATTTTTATTCTTTCTGAAAATATTTCCAATATTTTTTAAATTAAGATATACGTTATACTAAGTATTCTCTGAACTTACTTTAGATATTACCTGCATTCTGTTCTTAAATTATATAGGAAATAAAGCTAGTTTAAAAAAGAGAGAAATAGGCAAAATATTGCACTCAAAATTTTAAAATGTCACCTCAAATCCAGTTCTCTGATCTGTGCTCATGATTGACCCCTCTCTTATATATTTAGGTTAAATTTTGGTACTTTTCTCAATACTTGTGTCAATACTTGTATGCTCGCATCATATGTATATATATTTTGCAATTTTCAGAAAGTACAATTCAAAAGAATATCATCTTTTGAACATTGTAGACAAGTATTTGCATACATATACATATACATATACATATACATATACATATACATATACATATACATATACATAAATGTGTATGGAATTACACCCATGCTACATTATTTATTGTGCTGTATAATGAATTTAATAACTTTAGAATAATTCCTTTTAGGGTTATTAGTTTTGCAGCCTTAGTAAATAACCATGGAATTCTGTGCATTACTAGTTTTGTCTCCTGTTTACATGAAAGCTCAAGTCAGTTTTCACTCTGCTTCATGTTGCTGGTCACTCGCGGGACTGTTCATTGCATATTTTCATTTTGTGACTATGACTGAAAAACAAGTCTTTAAAATTTCACTGTCCACATAGCAAAGAACCTGTCTGAAAGATGCCAAGTCAAATCATATGACTGAAAAAAAACTTCTGCTTAGACAAGGCAGAATAATATTTGTTCAAATTCTCTTAGCGATAGATGTAACTATTCTGTTTCTCTATGTATTCAAGTTGTTTTGGGAATTCTCTCTCTCTCTCTCTCTTCCTTCTACCCTCACTCCCTCTCTCTCTTTTCCCTTTTTCTCTCCATCTTTCTCCTTTTAATTTAGTTTTCCTTTTCCAAGTACAAATTGAAGTAAAAATCCTTACATACATGTCTTACGAAGACATGCTTTACTACAAAAAACAGATTTTCAAGATCATGAGTATTCAACAAAAACTCTTGTTAACATATAATTTAATATTACGTTCAAGATCTAAACAGGTTGATCAAGTTGGTCTTTAATACTGTATATCTAAAATTAAAAAGAATTTTATTATTTCTATTCCATCTTGTTGCTTATATGCTATTTGCAAACTTTGAAAGTTTTCTTTGTTTCTGAATTATTTTAAAGAAGTCATGTTTCACTGTTCCCATGTCAGGAAAAAAATATTCAACACCAACAATGTAAGGAAGGATAGCCTTATTGTCGGTCACATCTAGTGGAGGAGTCAGTCCGTGGTCTGCAATGGTGATGGGGCCTGGGCAGAAAATAGCTCCTCATCCAATCTCATCTGGGAAACAATGAGAGAAAGAGGAGTCCGGGAAGGTGCTGTATCCTTTTGGGGCACACCCTCAATGATGTATCTCTTCACACCAGTCCCGGCTAGTAACACCACATTTAGCTATAAATTCGTGAGTGAATTAATCCACTGATGATCTAATCATCTTCCAAAAGCTGCGCTTCTGAACTCATGAGAGTCTTGGTGGACATTCTCAATTCTAACTATAACAGGACTGTTTATATATTAATGATATTCACAAGTAATTACTTATCATTTGTTGAACATTTACTATATTCTAAGAATATTATTGTCGTAAATAATAATCATATACATATATTTACATACATGTAGAGACACATATTATTAAAATAATGCTGTCCATTGTCATCATTATCCTTAAATGAGAAACCTACAGGCTAATTAATATATGCATATCATGAAATAATAAATTGATTCATGATATAAATATATGCAGTGTACCTTACACTCTAACCTTTTAATTCTTGGTATGTAACTTTATTTGCATAATAATCTGCTAGAGATATACAAATTAATAATATTTTTTCATTTTGCAGTTTAATTTTTTAATTATGGAGATATTTTCCTTTATTTACTCTGCTTGAAATGAAAAAGATCTGTTCATCTTATTTCAGTTTATGGACTTCTTGCATGTCTTGTTAGTTTATTTCACACTTAAAAAGCTAGTCAATTTGTAAGTTTCCATAATGTTAATATAGTTACAATGTTTAATTCCTCATAAATAAGCAAATCTGCAGCATTTTAAATAACCTATCATCTTTCAATCAAGTGAAGTAGCATTTTTATATATTATAATTTTTATTTTTTGCATTCTTTTATTATGTAGACATTAGTTACTTAGGTCATGTTCATTTTTTATTGTTTGAAGTTATTTTTTGAAATTACAATGTTTTTTCCATGAATTGTAAAATTATTGGAAACAATTTTTAATGTATTTTTTCAAGATTTTGTAGAAATCTAAATATATAATTTCATTAAATCTGAGAAAAGCTAATTTTTATGATATGAAATAATGTAGGAATATGATGTGTTTACAAATTTATTCAGAGCTTGTGTTCATTATGGTAATAGATGGTAATTTTCATTTTACTTTTGTCTATTTTTTAACAAATGCTCTTTTTAAAGTTTACTTATTGACAAAATTCTTAATGTAATTAAATTATAATGCTATAACTTTTAAAAAAGAGAAAACACTGTATATTTGCACAACAAATCCTTATGTATTTTTTAAAAAGACTGTGGTTTATTATTCATAAATCTTCTTTCTGTATTCATTTTTCATTCCTCTTCCCTCTCTGAATTGTAATTCAAAACATTTAAGTATTTTATAAACAACTGAAAGATTTTACAAGTATAATGTAACTATTGTCA
>PVJX010009919.1:0-59077 GCA_004027295.1 Dolichotis patagonum
GACTCGGGGTGCCAGGAGAACAAGGAGCTCCACCCCTCTCTGGGGGGTGGCTGAGAGTGTGGCAGACTTTTGGCGGCCTCCAGGAGAGAGACCCTGGCATGTCGGGACCTGCACTGTGTGGTTGACTCAGGGTGCCGGGAGAACAAGGAGCTCCTCCCCTCTCTGGGGGGTGGATGTGAGGCTTGAGCTGAGAATCGAACATCTCATGTCATCCTGTCCCCTGTCCCGTGTCCTTCCCCCCCTTAGCAAGTGGGAGCCAGTAAACTACACATCTTGTGAAAAGATTGATATGTTATTTAGTATGAGCTCCCCATATGCAAAGATATGGACGACCTTTTGGAAGAGAACGTGAGACAATATGATGGATAGTGAAGATCTCGGGTTGTCTAGCTTTGAAATTTATGCTTTCTTGTGTCCCGTTCTGTTCTGTTTTGTTGTGTTTAATTTTACCCCCCTTAAAATAAAATGTAAAAAAAATATATGGGGGGGAGAAAGTGCTCTAAAGCATATAACTGCATGTATGTTTAAGTGTGTAAGATGGATGATCACATTATTGTTTTTGTTATGCTTTAATTTTGTAACTTGAACAACTATTTACAGTATGTAACTTGTCAAGTGGTGGATTTCTTAGTGTTTTTTTTGTTTTGTTTTGTTGTCATTCTTTTGTTTTTTTTGCCTTTAGAATTCTGTATTGTTGCTACCCTTTTTCTGTTTTGTTTGGTTGTTTTCTTTGTTTTTTCTCTTTAAATAAAATTTAAAAAAAAAAAGACCCCCATCTTAGTCAAGATGATTCTGGGAAATTTCTAGTTAGGCATTCAAAGTGGAAAAATGCAAAATGCTTTTCTAAGAAATTGACTGAGACGTTGAAAAATAGCCTGATTAATACCACAGAAACAATTTTTTAATACAGCAGGTTTATGAAGAGTGAGCATTTTAGAGTCAATTACAAAACTTGACATTGATGTATTATTGACGTTTCAAAATGACCTTGGTCCAAAATTCTGCATGGTCTTACTCAGGGTTGTCTCTCCTTTAAGCCCTTTGCACACCGCGATGCATGAACGGTGGACTTTGTGTTACTCCTGGTTTCTGCATTTGCCCGCCTGGATTCTATGGAGTCAATTGTGATAAAGGTAACAGTTTCTTTTTATGAACACACTTCTTTTAAAATGTTTGGTTAAAGTAAGTATAGAGTGGTTCACAGTCATTCTCTGTAAGAGGTGACTGCAAGAGTAACTGAACCCCAATCTGAGTGTGGCATAGCACAGCAGAAGTTCATTTCCACTCACAGAATATCCAGCTACAGGAATATGAATTCAGTGTGTGGTGCAGTTCTGTTCTTTGAAGTGACCCAGGCAGCATCCTTCTGGGCCCTCCCTCAAGGAGACATTGCGTTGGGCACTTCTTAAAAAACGTTTTTGGCCCCATAGGTGACCCACGAAATTTCCACACCTATTCTATGACTAGGAATTAGCCGGATGGTCCCTACCTGGATGCCTTCAGAAAAATTGCTGTCCCTGATTTACAGGCATCTCCTAATGACAACTGGTGCTGTAAGGAAAGAGCATGGATTTTTGCTAACAAATAGCTCTCTGTGCCACATGGAAATTTTGGTGCCCTAAACCAGTTTTGTGGTTGAACTTCCAAGGCTTTATTTAGTTAAATGGCCTGCTCCCAATTGCCTGATCTAGACGATCACTCACTCGAGTATTCTGCCGACAAATAACATCCCTGAGATCTCAAATGCTTCCTTCTCAACATGAAGCCATGTAGCCAGATTTTATCTCAAGAAGAGTGGATTTAAACCTCAAATCGTATTGACCCTAAAATACTACTGAACAACTCATATTCTTTACAATGTAACTGTCTATTTTGTTATTTAACATCTTTAAATATTTTTAAAATATTTAAAATGTTCTGCAGAATATGTGAGTTTAAGGAAATTAACCCTGCATGTATAATGCTAATTGCATGAATAGAGTATTTTTATTAATAAATATATACTTTGAAGTAGAATGATGGCTATATTTGGTTGAATTATCTCTTTAGTGATCAGTTAGCATCATATACAGTTGCAATTCAGACTTTTTTTTTAAAAGAAGAAAACCAAAAGGAAAGAACTCTAAGCATGAGTCAGAATGATTTATGGTTGTCTGCTATTTTATGATATTTAGAGTAATTTCATAGAAATGCTTGGTTTTACTTTTAAGAATCTTTTCAGATATGGAAAGAACTACACATTTCATTTCCAGAGAATCATAATGAGGTTTATACAGTTCGAGTACCTTGATCCAAATTCACTTTCTCTGTATCATCTTGCCCCTCTCCCCACACTGCCCCAGTGTCCTCAACAAGTGGCTCTGGACATTGGCAGATAATTAGCTCTGTCTTTGGATCACATTTTTTGCCTTCTCTAAATTCAGAATTAATCCACCAATCTGCCTGTTTGCTACGCCTAGGCTAGCTGAGACCATATCCAAAAGCCTCTCTACCTTTAAAAAAAATGGTCTGTTAAAACTGTAACATTGGATTAAAATTTTTAAAATGTGCATTCATAGAGCTTAAGTCCTTATGCCACAGACAATAATTAACAGTGAGTAAAATTATTTATTATTGTGAATCTTCTGTCTATCTAAAGTTAGCATGTGACATCTCTGCTATTTCAAAATTTGGTATTTCTTAAAGCAAAATGTAACTCAGATTATGCTAAATCTATGAGACAAAAAAGAAAATCCTTGAGAAATTTGGATGAATAACTCATATATTTATAGATTTAAATAAAGCATTAGTAAGTACTGTTTATATGTATGTGGCCATTGTTGGTGTGGTTTGCACAATGGAGAATCATTGCAATGTTTTTCTAATGCTATGGTGTCACCAACTTCATAGTCATCAATGAATGAATATATTTATCTATATTCTAGTATTTTTATATATTGTAATGTTTTATCATTCAGATGAAAGATTTACCTGGTGGTTAGACTCTAAAAACTTCTGTTTATTTCTTTTGGAAAGTGTGTTGAGATTCTACTTGATCTCATGAGAGATTTGAAAACATTAAAAAATATTTTTTACTACCTCAACAAAAAACATGCTTTTATTATCCAGGAGGGAGAATTGAACTTCTGAAATATGGTTTAATTACAAGCACAGAACTAGACCTTAGCACAATATGCTGCAACAAATATTAAAGAAAGATCTTTATTGGCCCTGTATACAACTGCATTAAACTTTGGGAAATGAGCAGTTAAGCATTAGCCAATATACCCTCAGCCCCAGTGAAAGTTACTTGGTGTCTCTGGCTCATTGCACAATAAAATTCTTTTAGTCTTTTTTGTGTTTCTATAACAAAATACCTGAGGGTGAGTACTTTATAAGAAAGGGTTAATTAAACTCATATATCTGGAGATTCAAGAGCATGATACCAGCATTTTCTTGGTTCTTGTGAGGGCCTTCTGCATACATCACAACATGGGGTGTGGCAACATGGTAGGAGTACCCAGAAGAGGGAAAAATTGTGTGACAAGACAAGAAGCAGAAAGAAGCAAGGGCTAAGCATGTTCATTTTATAAAAACTTGCTCTTATGAGAAGTAGCTGAGGTCCCATAGAACTACATTAATCCTTTCTGAGGTCAGTAGTTCCATTCTAATGGCATGCCTTGCAATAAATACCACTTCTTAAAAGCTTCATCATTTCTCCACACTGCCACACTGAGGATTAAGCTTGGACCACAAGGCCCTTGGGAATGTACTCAAATCATATCAAAACCAATACAGAAGTATGGAGACGTTTGGTCAGGATGCTAAACTATGATACAAGTACTAAATATTTGACCAAACTATATAATCAGATTTATCAAATTCTATTACATTTAGTTAGACTACCAGGCTTATTATATTTTGCTTATCAATAGGGGGCAGTGTCCACAGGGACACTGGCCAAGTGGACACTGATCCCCGTATTTCCTACCTCCTCTTATGTTCAGGAGAAATAGAACAAGGAAGGAAACAGGAAATACAAAACATTTGTCTAGCATGAGATGTACCAGCAGAAAGTAGCAAAGAGGAAGCTAAAAGAGCTGGATCTCCCGAAACCTGCCTAGGTCCTGTACCAAAATGCTACTGTTCCTTTCTACATTAAGATATTTGTTTTTGTCAAAATGAGTATTGTTTTGCCTTAAGCTGTGAGACGCTTGTGATTTTAAACACTAAGTTTATCATTTAAGAGGCATAATATTCGTGGAACATTTTGGATGGACTTCTTTTCCAGAGAGAGAGAGAGAGAGAGAGAGAGAGAGAGAGAGGGAGGGAGAGAACTTTTGGCTTTCCTTTTGGCTTTCCTTTCTGATTTTCCTATTAAAAGCTTGCTTCAGCTTTTGTTCATTTGTAGCCAACTTTGGTACATTTTATATGGGACAAGAACAGATAAAGAAACCAAAATTGCTAAAAATACAAGCTCCACTTTTAATCCTTTTTTATAGAATGAACCAATTTGTCTACTTTTAAATGCTTCATCTGTCCTATTTCCATTTCTCTGTTCTCCCTCTCTTTAAGGTGCCAGCAAGCTGTGAAATTCCAGAAACTGACACAGAGAGAGGGTTTAGGACAGAGGTGGCAAGTCTATGGCATGTGTGTTATCTGTTTATCTTTTAAGACAAAAGATATTAACATATGAGTCACTTTTTTCTAAACTAAAACCTCAGTATTCAGGTTTAATTGCAGTGTAGGCACTTGGTGATAAATAAATGGCTTTAGGGTTGCAATTTGGGCACTCATCTCTAAACTGTTCACCATCACCTATTTAGATGAATCACAGTAATGACTATTAGTACATAGACAATGTAGTTAATTGGACTCCCACTATAATAAAACCTTATCCCTACAGCTCAGGTTCTGCCAAATCCCTACCTGTGGGATCTCAAGAGGGTTCATAGTTTGTTTTGTTTTGTTTTGTTTTGTTTGTTAGTTTCTGAATCCAACCACTCCTTTCTCCAAATATAAAAATATATACTTAAAAATCCTACAGGGTAAAATAAATCTTTGTTCATATGATTCTGAAAGACAACTGCTTTCTCTTTTGTTGAATCCTGATATTTTCTTATTATCTGTTTTAAACAAACTTTTCTTCTTTTTTTGGATATATGTACTTTTTTTTCAGTAGAGATCAAACCCAAGATCTCAAACATGCTAGGCAATTGCTGAGTCATTGAGCTCACCCTATCCCAAATTTTCTCCTTGTTACTCTTCATTTCCAATCTGATATTTTTAAAAAGCATTTTTCTTGGATTTATAGTATTCTCTAAGGACATAGACTTTATTTAAAAGAAGTTTTTTTTTAAACACATTGTGCCTTTTTTAAACTAAGATTAAAATCCAAAAGTGGGAGGGATGTAATACACAGTAACAATCTGTTGTATCTTACTATATTCTGAAATCAAGTAATTGTGATTTTATTTTGAGCCAGTTATTTTGAATAACTGAATCAATTGGTTACAATTTTTATATTTGTAAAGTGGCTTTATTAAGTAAAGGGCAAGTACAAGAGCCTAAGAAGCATCATTCACTTTAAGTGAAGTTTTTAAGTTAGGTTTAACCTACTGTCTAATGCAACACCCTGTTCTTCATTTCAACAGCAAACTGCTCAACCACTTGCTTTAATGGGGGGACCTGTTTCTACCCTGGAAAATGCATTTGTCCTCCAGGACTAGAAGGAGAACAGTGTGAAATAAGTGAGTATTATAATCTCTTTTCTCTTTTGGAACCACAAAAACTTCATCTAACTTCTTTATTTTCCCAGTGAGGAATCTGAAACACAGAAAGAGTGCATAGCTTTTATAAATTCTATACATTTACACGTGTGGGCCAGAGCTTCAAGACAACTGAGATTCATTCACCTGCCCACAGCCATAGAGGTGTTTACCCTACCTCTCACTGCCAGATATCCTGGAATAGAGTGAGCCTAAGAACCCACCTAAAAGGATAGACCCAAGAAAAGGAGATAAAATGTGCCCAAAATAAGCACAAACTAACATCAATTAGTGAAACCCACAGATACGTTAAGTGAAAGGAGCCAGATGCAAAAAAATGCTGCCTGGTTTCATACTTTTGAAGTCCAAGAATAGTCAAAACTAATAGATAACAATGGACATGCGAGTCAGAGTTGGGGCCCCAAGGGAACTTCATGGAGTGCTGAAAGTGTTCTATGTCTTGATTGGTGAAGTGCCACAAGAGTGTTTGTTTATGTAAAAAAATAGTTGAGCTGTAAACTTAACATAGGTACACCTTCACTATACATTTCTCCCACAGTCATTGTTCAGGGAATCAGTGTAACCAAACTGCTTGTCCTAGCTCTGCCACCTACCAGCAAGTCACTTAATCTCCCTGTCAAACTCAGAAATGACACAACCTGTCCTACTACACTGCTTTATAACCCAGAAGACAGCAGAAAAACACATGCCCAAGAAGAAGTGAAAGGAAAAGGAGTTTGTCCCTGCAGGGTCCATCACTGCCTTTTTGCTATGTGCTGAAAGAACCTGGTCAGCTTTCCCACTGCCGTCATCTTATATCTCTAGAGCACCACTGTATTTGGTACAGCTGTAGTGCTTCAGGTTGCAGTAGCTTCAAAATTGTGTAAGACCAAGTTCTTATTTTAATATTCAACCTTTAATTTATTTGTGGGCTTTTATACTTTAATGAATGCTAGTAGATGAAATAACCATTTTTTTTACAGAGTTCAAATGAAATACCTCTGAACTTTCCATAGAGCATGTAATTAATTGCCAGGATGTGGTTTATATTCTTATTAATTACCCCTCCTGATAAAGATATCTCTGAACTGACTTCCTTCAATTTTCTCTTCACCTTTACCCCTAGACATTGGACTCTTAGTTGGTTTGTGTTTACAAGTCTTTGCCCATGGGCTTATTTCACGTATAGATGCCTCTTCATGCCTGAGTTTATGAACTTTCCATTGGCAAAGGCAATGTTTTTTTATTTTTATTTTTTGTTTTTGCTATTATTGTTTTGAGTTTTTTCTAGCTGTACCAAAAATGTGGGTCTTTAAAAACTTCTTATTGTTTAACCACAGGTTTTATTCAAATCCTTTTAGGAAATTTCCTGTTACAGTGACGGGAACTGCATTAGCAGTAAGAATAAACATGGACCTTGAGTTGAAAAATGCTTCTAAAACTATACAGATGATAAATTATAGTTGAATTATGTATTCTTATTTTTAAATTAAGATATAATCCAAACATATCTTAAAATTCAACATTAAATACCATCCAGTACATTCACAAAATTGTGCAGTCTTCACATTGCCTCTGTCAAATTTCAGACTATTTTGTCACTCCAAGAAAAGCTCATACGTATAATAGTCAGTCTCCATAGCCCTGTCTTCACAGATCCTTGCAACCATAAATCTACTGTCTGAATCTTGACTTGCCTATTCTGAACATTTCATTTGAATGGAAGCATACACTATACAGCATTTTGTGTCTGGCTTCATTCATACAGATTCATTCTGTTTTTAGGGTTCACATGTGATGCAGTAGACATCAAAACATCTTTCTTTTTATTGCTGAATAATATTCAATCATATAGATATACCACATTTTGTTTATTCATTCATCAGTTGATGGGCATTTGGGCTGTTTCTATTGAAAGGTTATGAATACTGTCTGAATGTTTATGTACACATTGTGTGTGTGTGTGTGTGTACTTGGATATATACACCAATAAGCAGAATCACTGGATCATATAATAGCTTTTTGAGGACTTGGACTGTTTTCAAAAGTGGCTGCACCGTTTTACATGCCCATCAGCAGTGAGCAACAGTTTCAATTTCTCTACACCCTCATAATACTCATTATTCTCTTTAATGTATTCTCATATCATTTTATTTTCATTTCTTCCAATTTCTGTCAGGTATGATACCTCCTCAAACATTTTTCTAACTTGGCTGTGAGATATGCTTATAGTTGACAAATAAAATCATGGTTGGAGCTATCTAGAGGGCTGGGTGTGCATTTATCTCATTTAGGGCTCATAACTTTCCCAAAAATCTTTAATGAGTTTCTCATTTTAAAAGGCAACATAAGTTATTTTTGTTGTATTATAAATAAAATTTTAAAATAAAATGTGCTTTGTAAAAAATTTAGAATATTGGAGAAAACAATTAAAAATTACCTAAGACCCATCGATGATGGTTGTGGACACTTGTAAACCTGTTAATCTTTTTTATTTTATTTTTTGTATTTTGAAGGTAGTAGAAATACAACAGAACAAGACAGAACAAAGCCAATTGAGACAGTGCAGTGACTTTGGTACAGAACTTCATAGCAGGTTACCGGGATAACAATAATAGGTACCATAATATATCTCATTATTTTCACAATAGTTGTCTAGTAAATTAAGTATAGCAAAATCAAACCAAAGGCAGAACATTATAAAATCAATTGAAAGAGAACATTGAATAGAGTAAAGCAAATAATCATAATGAAACAAAACTGAAAACAACACTTTCTTTCAAAGAGAAGATACAAGAGACCCCCCATATTTGCTATGTTGCATACACTCATCCTGCCAAGAGATGCTCAGACCTCTGTCCCCAGTTGCTAACGGGGGTGGGGGTTGGGTGAGGAGAGGTTTGGGATGTTTGATTCCAAGCCCACGCACCGGTAGGCTCAAGAGACACTACTGGGTCTCCTCCTGGCTCACTCCAGAAGAAGGCACTTACCAAGAGGGTGGGTGAACTGCTTCTTTGTGCAGGGTCCTGGGTTCCACCATGGCCGTGGCCAGATCTCTGGGGCCGTTCTCTGGTTCTCTATGTTGATCTTTTTTTGTCTATGTACCACAATTTTAAGTTAAGCCACAATCACATAGGTGGAGAAAGTTTAATATCTCTCTCTCTCTCTCTCTCTCTCTCTCTCTCTCTTTTACATCAAGTGTACTTTATTTCCTCCAAGGTATTCTGTTAAATAAAGCACCACTTATATACCACCAAGCCACCACTAAAGAGGATTCTTTATAGAATCAGATTTTTTGTGGTTGTTCCATATACAAGTAAACTTAATTTTGATAATAAGAAACCACAGCTATTTGAGGCAATCTGCCTGTATTATAAGGTAGGAAACTGGCACAGACACCATATTATACATAGTAGAAGTGCTTTAAGTTTAAACTACATCTTTCAGGGCTAGGGAACCTTGCTTCTCCTAAGACATCCATATTAAATTAAAGCCACTACAGTGAACTCTTTTTTAATTACATAAAACAAATCCATTATCTGATTGGCTGTTAGAAAGTATACTGAAGATGTAAGTTTTTTCATCTGGAATTCTGCCTGACCAAGAATTAAACTTATAGATCTAACTTGCCATTCAAGCACTGGAGAAACTGAAACACAAAAACAAGCAAAACTTATACAAACAGCCTGGGGGAGCTGTGACTTAAAAATAGACATGCTACATCTAAAGTCAAGAAGCAGGTTGGTTTCCTTCGCCAGTTACCCTTATGATCACATGGACTGTAGATCCAATGGTCCTACATAGAGTAATATGTCATGTTACTGCATGTGGTAGAGTACTCTGGAATGGCCACAGTGGAGTGCTAAAGCAATCTCAGGGTCAAGAGAAGGTAAAACTTGGCCTTTCAAATCATCTAAGACAGACAGAGCTGCAGAGGTAGGAGTAAAAGGGAGCTTAGATTCTTCCTCAGCCAGGGTGGAATCCTTGGAACAGTGGAGATGTTTAAATTCTTTGAGGTCTTCTAATCTGCTGTTTTTAGACTGTCCCTTTGTGTGCTGTGACCTGATAGTTGACATGTCTTCTGAACACAAATATGGAACTTTCACTCTACTCTTTCACAGAGCTGTTTTTAAGAGAAGGAAAATCTCGCTTAGTTCCTGGGTGGATAATTGAGAAGTCTCTTGTCTCTTTGACTGATGTGCTGGTTGGGGTCAGGACTTCCCTGGTTTGTTCCCTGGCTGTAGCTATCTGCAGCGTGCTCCTTGTCACTGCTGACACACCTTCTTTTAACAGGAGTTGCCCCTAATGTCTTTATTTTTAAATACCTTATGATATCACTCTCCCAAAAATATATCTATCAGTTGTACGAAAAATGCTGTATAAACGTATCAAATCTGGGTATCTTTTTAGACAATGCTTGGTCTTTCTGGGTAAAAATACATATCTCTCAGATTGGCTTATTTTTCCATTGTCCAATAGATAGAATTTTGGGAAAATATTTTCAGAAAAAGAAAGTCATTAAAGACACTTAGAGGATCCTGAATTTTGAACCAGCAAAACTGTAAAATTTGGCTGAGGCCTTGTAATGGTCTTCTGCAGTCATAGTAATGACAGGAGAGCACACCCTTCCTCCTGGCTGAATGAACCTGAGGGTCCTCATTTCTCTCTTGCTAAGACACAGAAAGACTCATAGAATCAAAACAGTTCTCCCCACTGATCATTCTCTGCAATACTCCCAGTTGCCAAGTTCACCCCACACATGCATGGGAAAATGTGAGCTTACCAAGTGCTGTACATATAAGTGCCCTGTCTTCCCTGCCATGTAATTATCAACCCACATCTTGTTTGTCTGAAAAAACCCAGCGCATTGCAAAACACAATCCAATTTTGTGTCTCTGTGTGCCTAGGGTCAGATGTTTCTTTGATGCAGATAGAAATTTGGAGATACATATTCCTTTCTCTTAGGTAAGAGTTGAAATCAAACTGAAGAGTAAATGACATTCTTGTATCTAAACCTAGAAAAAGGGACTTTTTTGGACTTTTATTGGTCAGCAAAATGGTTGTATTCTATTATAAAATTTATTTTAATTACTTTTCTGAAATACATTTGCTTCAGAAAAATACTTGAAGTCTACTGGTATTCTAGGTTTGCGAGAGATGCTAACATTCCAATATTGTTTTGCCTGTAATGTCTCCATAATGACTAAATGATGCTTTGATCAGCTTAGATTCAAATAAAGTCCTATTGGGTAAGTAAGAAGAAAAATATTTTTAGTAAAATGATTTTCACTGCTTGTTTGGAAAATGCATTCCAGTAAAAAATTACTTACAAAAGTAGTAATGGAAATACAGCATTTGGGTAAAACATTTATTATGGGAAAAAAAAAAATATATATATATACATACACATAAAATCATAAGTAAATTAGCCTATTTGTTCCAAAAGTAAAACTCATATAAGTCAGAGTAGACCTGAGATAAGTCGAACAGACTGCCATTTAAAAGCATTTATCCTGTCAAAGCCTTGTTACTCGGTTGAAAGACGTAATTACTGGGCCAGGGGTTTAGCTCAGCGGTGTAACATGCCTGCCTGGCAAACGCGAGGTCGTGAGTTCAATCCCTGGTACAAAAAAAAAAAAAGTAATTACCTCTCAGTGAAGCACTGAGTCCTTGCTTATGTGCATTCTTCTTTATTGCAGGCAAATGCTCACAACCCTGTCGAAATGGAGGTAAATGCATTGGTAAAAGTAAATGTAAGTGCTCCAAAGGTTACCAAGGAGACCTGTGCTCTAAGCGTAAGTATCATGGACATGTCAATCTGGGCACTGTGTAACTGAAGGCCTTCTCTTACCACGTAACTTCAGTGCCTATCGCATGTTGTCTAGGTATCATAGTTAACCTTTCTTCACTGACATATGTCTCCATAAAGCAGACCAGTGGCATTGTATGGGACCCACGGATGTAAAAATCTACACTCTTTTCTTTAAAAGTCTTTTAGGGATCTTCTTAAAGAAAATAAACTTTCACAGTCCAGTAGTTGCAGAATTCTACTGAGAGTCTTTTGTGAATGAGAAACATAATGCTTAAAGTCACTCTTAGGAATTTTTAAGAAGTCCAAAAATGACTTTTACCTGGAGATTGACTCAGGGAAACAAAATAGAGAATGAAGCCAAATTTAACTCATGCTAAAGAACTGCAGAAAAAGTAGCTATGCACTTCCGTTGAGATGAAAAAGCTCAGAAAACATTTTTTCCTTTGATTATAGCTGTCTGTGAGCCTGGCTGCGGTGCACATGGAACCTGCCAGGAACCCAACAAATGCCAGTGTCGGGAAGGGTGGCATGGAAGGCACTGCAATAAAAGTGAGTGAGAGACCATTCAGAGCACCAGCCTCTCTCAAATCAGCTCTACAGGCTAACAGACACCCATAACTCAGCCCTGCCTATCAAGTCGTGAGCAGCGACCCACCCCCCACCTCTCCTCTTCTCTGAGTCTAAGCTTTAGGGTATAAAAAGGCACCTTTGTAAAATATCTGTGAAATACAACCACAGTTTTTTCTAGGTTAAATTAGTAATACAGGTTAATTTGGTAATACAGTTTAATTTGGTAATAATTTGGTAATAACTACGAAAGAAGTGATCATCTAAATTAAGATTTTAAACAAATGTAGAATCAGTATCTACTTTTGATGTTAAAATTCAAGATTTATCAGCACATAAAATGTGAAGGGGGCAGAAATTTAGCTCAGTGGCACAGTGCCTGCCTGGCAAGCATGAGGTCCTGAGTTCAGCTCCTGGTATCACGCACACACACCCACCCACACACACACACCCACCCACACACACACACATGAGTTTTCCTTTTAAAATTCTTCAAATTACATTAGATACAATGTTTTAAATAAGGTCTTCTAAGGGAAAGGAAAGGTATATGAAGCTCTCCGTGGTAGATACCACCATGGAATTGCATTTTCTGAAATTTACTGACTACCAATTATGAAACAGTAATACAGATAAATTACTAGACTATTTTATTTATTTATTTATTTATTTAGTATTGAGGATCGAACTCAGGACCTCACACCTGCCAGGCAGGCACTTGTGCTGCTGAGCTAACCACCCCCTCAGCTGCTCTAGACTATTTTAAACATGAAATAGAGCTTGATACGTGCAGCCATTCAGTATCAATTGGTGTCTCCTTCATGCTAAGCAGGAATCCAGTCACTGGGGACACATCAGGGATCAAAAAGAGGAGATCACAGTTCATAGAGCTCAGGGTACCAGGAGGGAAACTCAGTTAGGAAGTGAACAAAGTAAGTTTGGTACTTATGGACCCTGGAATTTGGTGTCCTAAGCATGGCTCACTGACCACCTTGCTCTAAGGAAACTAATATTTCATCCGTATAACATTCTTCAGTAACAAAAGTCCAGTTCCGCCCGTCATATTATGTCCCCAAAATAATAGTTACAGACTGAACAAATTATACGCCAGATATTTTTCTAAATCAGTGATCTACAAAGCTTGGTGAAATGCAATCCAATGAGCATGGAAATTATTAGTTTGCCTCATGAGGGAAGTTGAAGTATTTAAATATTTTCAGTATTTTATATTATATATATTTACTTAGAGATATATTTAGTATATATATTTGCATTTAGTGAAAACTTTCTAATTTTTAATTTTTGTGCATACTTTACAATGTTCACATTGCATTATTCTGATGTATATATAATGAATTTATATATGAGCATAAATGTTTAAGGTAGCTTGGTGTCTGGTCTAGGTGAACTAAGCCATTGACGTGATTGTTTTACACTCACTGCACTGGCAGGGTGGTTGAGTGAATGAGTTTCAAGGTGGGCGCAGCGCAGGAAGAAGTGCAGCTTCTCTAAGAAAAGCTCTCTACACAGTGGTCATGGGTGAATAGTATCCCCACTAAAATATACTTTGGGGAAACTTGTGGACAAAAACACCCATAAGAGACTAATCATTTCTAGAGCCGTTTTGGAAAAGAGTAATCCACCTTTTATGCTACCCTCAACTGGTTACAAAGCCCAAGGCTTGTCCCAGTATCAAAGTAACTTTCCAGAAGTCTTTGCACCTAGGGATCCTAAAATCCTGGAACCTGAGATCAGACCACACACCCCAGCACTCCACTATAAACGGTCTTTAGGTCTCACACTTCGGCTTGGTGATCATCAAGAATGATGAGAGGAGGGCATGGACCACTTTTTCCACTGGCATTCCTGGTCACTCTTCCTATAATTCAGCAAGTTCAGAGTCTTTCTGTAGTAGAGCAATAGGTAAATGACTGATAAATCTGCATACCTCCACGTGAGCCCCAGCTGTAGATCACACTGCTTAATCTATCACCATTGTACCTCTTTCAGAGCAAGGCATTGCACCCAGGTACTTCGGTGTTTGATCCAAATGCATATGTGCCTCCCAGGAAATTTCACCCTGCCATTTAAAACATTAACTAAAGTAAAACTCAAGAATGGGATTTATTTTTACTACAGGGAGGTGACAAGGAAGCTCTGAGTCACAAAGTTCTGCTAAGAATAAATTCCCAGTGGGTTGACATGTTGGGAGGTCCTAGGCACCCAGGCATGCCAGCAGGGAGGAGGATGTTGGAGACAGTTGTTCTTGCTTAGGCTCACCCTTACCAGCAGGGAGGTTTGGGCGTCATGGGTGGCAGCATGGTAGGGATTTACTCCAGAGCATTTTTGGCTCATGCATTGACCATCCCATGAGCTACTAGCCTACATGCTGACAATTCAAAGAAACACGATCAGAAGCGAATATTCTGTGCTCAGTGGTTGTTTAACAGAAGGCTTGCATTTAAAAACCACAAGGAACAAATGAAATGCCAAGCTTGACTCTGATGCACAGGAAAATGGAGATAAATTTTTAATACATAATTGGTGTCTTGGATCAGTTTTAGGAAACCAGAAATGAGTCAGTACCCCAAATACCTCAAAAAGCTCCCATGTGGAAGTCTCAAGTTGTGAACTCAGTATTACATTTCATTTCAAGTTGCACTAGAAATGGGCAGATGCTGTCTTGACCAAAATTCACTCATCCTCATAAGGAATTCATTCAAATCATAACTTTTAAATATATATAACGAAATCCTTAATTATTATAAAATCCCTGTTTGGTATGAGTGCAGTAACCACACTTCACAGGATCTGTGTGAAGAACTTAGGGGGTTTTTTTCCATTTTATTTTAAAGAGAATAAGACAAAAGAGGTCAGTACAGAGCAGTTCGGAACTGGACAACATAGGCAACACAATACTTAACATTAAGACAACTGGACATCAACAGTAGCTATCACAATATTTCTTTCTCTGCTATAGTTGAGCATAGTTTCAAATACAATAATATCAAACATAACAAAAAAGTATAAAACCATTCAAAGAATGAAAGAATTACGGGACATTCTGAACCAAATAACAGAGAATGATCAATGGGTACTATAATATCTCATTTTCAATAAAAAATTTTGTTTATACTTTCACACAAATTCAAATCCCAATAAGACACAATGTGATAGATAGAACCAATGGAAATAGAAGAATAGAAGCTTGGTAGGACTTCTAAGAAGGACAGTATTAAATCAGCAATAGCTGTCATAGTGATTTGTTCTCTTCAAAACAGCTGTTCATAGCATCACGTATAATAAAGTCAAACAAAACAGGATAAAACCATTCCAACTGATGAATGAAAACATTGAAAGGCTTCAAAGCTATGAGATGGGGACTCATGATTACCATAAAATCTTATATACTCTTACCAACTCTCACACTAGGGAGACTATAAAAATATGGAATGCTTCACGAATTTGCGTGTCATCCTTGTGCAGGGGCCATGCTAATCTTCTCTGTATCGTTCCAATTTTAGTATATGTGCTGCCAAAGTGAGCACAGAACTTAGGTTGTTAAATTGTATTGGATAAATATAAGCTAAGTTGCTTTTGAAACCTTTTGAGGGGGATCAGTGAATGATCAAATCCTTTGCAGAAGCACTGAAGTGCTACATCCTTACCAGCACTTGGGTAGAAAATGCCTTTCCATTTAACCACACTGACCAAAATACAGAGTGAGAAATTCAACCAAAAGCATATTTGATGGAGTTTGTAAAATGAGTTTCTTTAAGGGATCTTGAAATCTACAACTTCTCTTCGTTCAAGTAGTTTTTTGTGTTCATAGCGTTCTTGCGCTCTTGGTTGAAAGGGGAAAATGGATTTCATTTGAATGGCTAATGATGAATCCAAAGAGCCTGTTTTTGTAGTTTCTTTCCTTTTAAGCTGTGAATAATTTTGCAGGGTACGGAGCCAGCCTCCTGCATGCCCTGAGGCCAGCAGGCGCCCGGCTCCGGCAGCAGCACACGCCTTCACGTACAAAGGCCGAGGAGCCACAGGAGCCACCTGAATCCAATTACATCTGGTGAACTGCGACATCTGAAACGTTTTAAATTACACCAAGTTCGTAGCCTTTGTTAACCTTTCATGTGTTCAGTGTTCAGATAATGTTCGTTACACTTAAGAATACTGGCCTGAATTTTATTAGCTTCATTATAAATCACTGAGCTGATATTTACTCTTCCTTTTAAGTTGCCTAAGTGTGTCTGTAGCATGGTGGTATAGATTTTCTTCTTTCAGTCCTTTGGGACAGATTTTATATTATGTCAGTTGATCAGGTTAAAATTTTGTCTTTTCCGTGTGTAGTTGGCAGGCATTTGCAAAATTACAATACAGTCATGGTGTTGAGGGGCTGGGGAACATTAGAGAGGTTAAATTGGGTAAAAATGTATAAATCATAAGGGTTTGGATGAAGCAGTTAATAGGGTTGAGGTTACAACATTTCAAATTTTATCATCATATATTAAGATGTTTGTCACATTTTTATTGACTGTATTATTAAGCTCTCCTATGATATATTTGACCTTACCATAATTCTGTAGACTTCAGTATTAAATACAAAAAGCATCCCCCCCCGAAAAAAACTTACACTGTGGTAGTAGCATTTAAACAATATAATATATTGTAAACATGATTAAATAGGAATATAATGTATGAAGTTTTTGCATTGGCTTGAAGCAATATAATATATTGTAAACAAAACACAGCTCTTACATAATAAACATTTTATACTGTTTGTATGTGTAAAATAAAGGTGCTGCTTTAGTTTTCTGAGTTGTATGGAGTGATCTTTGCATGTACTATCTTGTGGAAATAAAGTTGGTTGTAATTTAGTGGTAGTTGCTAACCTACGATACCCTAAAAAAAAAAAAAACGATCAGGTATTCCATTCTCAGACCCTGCCAGCAGCTCTCAGACCATACTCTGGGCATGTTGTACTACAATATTGTCACTGCACACAGCTCTCCTATTTAGGTCATATCTCACGATAGCTGACACTTGTTTCAAGAAATCTCTTACAAGGATGTGTTAAATAACTGTCTGAGTCCATTTTCTGCTGCTATATGAAGAATACTGGGATATTTATATAGAAAAAAATCTATCTCACAGTTCAAGAAGCTTGGAAGATCAAGTGTATGGTGCCACGTGGAGCAAGGCCATATATGGCCCATCACCCCAAGTCAAGTGTAGAAGGACAGGAGAGTGCAGGAGCAAGAGGGAGCTGAACTAGGTTTGAAACCAGCCTACTCTTGTCATAACTAAACCATTCCTGTAATCACAGCATTAATCCACGATCCCACTCATGATCCAGCTAACCCATCTCCCAGCACTGTGGCACTGGAGATTAACTTTGTAACACATGAACTTGGGGGGAGGCATACTCAAACCATAGCAATATCCCATTAGTAGACTTTCTAAGACTTCCTAGAAATGTCAGAATGTCACAAATAAAAAGTGCTGCCACTTATTAAAAACCCACTGATCCAAGTACATTGCATGTATTATTTTGTAATCATAGGCGGCAAATATTATTCTTTTTACAGACTGGGAAGCAGAGGCTTACAGATAGTAGTAGCTACTTTACCCAAAGCTACATGTGACAGTGGTAAGATTTTAATCTCTGTCATTTACTTGAAAAAATTAACACTATGCTGCTCTTCCTCCTTCCTTTTGCTTAGAAGATACAGAGAAACAGAACAGAAAGTTCCACACACCCTAGAGAGTCCCAAACCTATACACAGTGTGCTATTCTCCTTCATTCTCCTGGAAGTGTGGATTTTCTTGATAAAGAATACAGTTCTACAGGTTTACTTCCAGTAGGCTGCGACAGGTTCAGTTGTATGATGTAAAGAGGTGACACTGATGAGAAGTGATCAAGGGAGCAGAGCAGTATCGTTTGTGGTGCTGGAGCATAGTGACCTGTCTACTCTAACTGGCTGGAGCAGAGTGTCAGTCTGTGGTCACACAGAGCACAGGGAACCAAATTTGGGATCCCAATAGAAGAACCAACCCATTTATTCAAATATTTTAAATGAAAAAATAATATCTGATACATATATAGTGTTTACTTTATTCTGGGCACTTTAGTTGTATTAACTAATGGATGAATGATAGCACAGTGGGGAAGTTAAACTGAAAGCAGAATAACAAACCGCAATAATCTGAAATGACCATCTTGAAGTCATTGTACTTACACACTCCACTCAAAACTCATGATCACAGTCCTATGTATAAATAATATTTACTCACATGGATATCTGTATTGATATGTGCATTATAAAGCCTGAAATGTTAAAAGAAAGACATAACAAATTAAAAATATGGTTTTATGTACACCCTGAAGTGTGCATATACTCCACTGGATGCCTCAGGTAAATGGGAGAAGTGTTAGGATGATTTTAAGGTCAAAAAGATGAATTGGGCCTTGAAAGATTTTGGATCTAAGCAAAGGGCTAGATGACCAGATAAACATCGGGTTCAGAATAGGTCTCTGAGCAGTGATGCTGATGACTGAGCTAGGGAATGCAGGAAGAGCAAATGTGGAACAGGAGCAAGGATCTCCAGAGATGCTGAATTCGGGTTGAAGGCATTGAATTTAAAATGCCACTGGAAATTCTTGTTGGAAATGTATTGTAGGCACTTGGGCATATAGTTAGGAGCTCAAGGCCAGGAATTTGTTCATTATTATCCACATTATAAATGAGTAATACCAATTTTATATTGAATTATTTTTAATAAAAACACACATAGTCTCTTTATTTGACTAGGCATAGTATAATTCACTTGTACTTTTGTTTTTAATTTCTATTCACAGTTAACATCCTTTGCTACTTACCTATGTTTATTTCTGTAATAGATGGCTGTTATTGTTTGGCAAATTGATTGAGCACTGAGCATCCCTGGCCGCCAGATGTATTATGAGTCTTCATCCAAAATATTTTGTTAATTTATGTAGGACCACAGCAATAGAAACCAGCTCTTATAACAAAGTCCAATAACTGTTACTTTATGGGGCATGAAATCACTGATTTTATCATATGAGAGAAACTAGAGTGGAAGGAAAGGGAAAGGGGAAAAGGAGGAGGAGGTAAAGAAAGAGAAAGGTATTTGCACAAAATGTCTTTAAACAAGAATTAAAAGTTAGAGTAAGAAGAATTCAAGGCAGTCTGGAAAAATGTATACTATTTTCTAAGATGAAATAAGGAAAAGTAAATAAAGTTTAAATCAGGCAAACTGGTACACACCTTTAATCCCAGTACTCTAGGAGGCTGAGTCAGGAGAAGCACAAGTTCCAGCCCAGTCTGGAAGACGAAACTGTGACTAGGTATGATTTCCCCAAAACCATATACACAGATGAACTAGTTTCTTAGGAGGAGTTAAAACATATAAAGATATTCCTTCAGAGTTGGATCAACAGGTATAAATCTGTGGGGAAAATTACTCTTTAGGCATCCCTTCAAGATGCTGATCTTTCAAGTATCTCTAGTACATTTATCTGTCGCAGAACTGCATGAAGAAGTAATGAAAAAGAAGGATCGCTGACAGGAAACACCTTCTCATCCACTGTCCCAGATCATTTGTTTCTGGCCCTAAAACTATGTGTCTCACTCTGCAAACAAAACCTCTCTGGTTAAGTCCAGCCACACTACTCAGAGGGAGGTTTATTGAAGATCTTTTTAGTTAAAAACATTCCTTGAAGTTCTTACCACACCCAACCTGCTTCTCAAAATATTCCCTTCAGCACATACAGTATTCTTCTGGAAAGTCATATTGGTAACTGGATATTTTCTCCATTTTAATTTATGTTTAGTGATGCTTAAGACATATTTTTGATCTTCATATGCTAGGCATAGACCAGAATGAGCGCTCCTTAACCTAGTTCTCATTGAGAGCTGCAAAAAATGTCTCCTGAATGTTTTCATAAAAAGGTCAGTATCACGTCAGACACAACGTTCTTAGTCATATGGACAGAGAAATAACAGGACTGTTTCTTTTCATGTTCTTCAGGAAGGCACAACTCTTTCAGTAAAGTACAGTTTAATAAAAGCATTTCTACAAAGGTAGCAGAGGGAAAGAGGATACAGGAAGGTGAGCAATTTTTAAATTGAATAATGAAGAAATGTTGCCATTTCGAAAGAATTTCCAAAAGCAATGAAAAAGAAAGAAAGCAAAGAAAACAAATGACTACCCAGACAGGAGTTTTGTTGCAATAATTCTTAGGCAGTTTATGCAAGTGGTGCAAATATTAAAATTTAATAAGCACATTGAATAAATATCCTCCATATGGTGCAACATAAAAAAAAACAGAAACCCTATAACAGAAAACTGACATCATAAAACAAATATTCAGGTGTTTGGTAAGATTTTTTTAAATCCTAATGTAAACTCCAAATGTAAATTGATTTTGCACCTGTTCAAGATTTATTGCTGATAAGTGTCTAAAAATTACAAACGAAAAATAATTTTTATTAAACCTCAGCATTGCTAAATCTGTGCTGGGCAGCATATTTGCCTCCTAATTATGTTCAGCTGTTGAAATTACCTGACATTTCTTGGAAGTGAAACTAGAGGTCCCTAGGTGGCAAGCAAAATCACTTAAATAACAAATGATCTACAAAACCTACACGGGATCACTGACTCAGTGCAGGGTGAATACTCAGCTTCTGCTCCAGTGAGTGTGAATATGGTTAGTCCAGCACTGAACATGGTTCTGAGGCTGTATCTGGTACTATGCCTGAGAGAAAAGAAGAAGAAATCAGACAGCCAGAGTAAGAAGGACTGGCTATCAGAGGAAGGAACCTAGAGCAAAATGAAAATGTGAGACCACTTGTTCAAAAGTATCAAGAATTTCCAGATGCTGACAATCAAGCATTATCCCTGGTCTGGGGGCCTTCTTAGTACATCACCCTGTGCAGCTGCACAGTTTGTATCCTTGAAACTGGTCTAGCCCAGAAACAAGTTTTTAGGTCCATGTAAAAGTGGACCTAAGGATCCCCAAATTCCAAATCTGAAATGCTTCAAAATAGGAAAGTTTTTGAGCACCAATAGGATGCAATAAGTGGAAAATTTCACACTTGCCCTTCTGTGACCAGAGTAGTTAATCCCGACCCCAAGGTGCTATCTCATTGTGCATATTCCAAAATAAAATAAATAAATAAAAAATCTGGAATGCTTCTAGGTCCAAGCATTATGGACAAGGGATATTTAACTCCTATGAAGAAATTTAGAGATAATGTAAAACACATTCCTTTACTTAGGGACTGGCCAAATAATCTACTCTCTTGCTTCATGGCTAACTATACGAACCCAAGACTTAAAAATGGAAAGATCTTTAGCCTTAAAATCACCTAAGTCAGTGATCATTTGTCAAGTTTCTTCTGCACTGATATCAAAAACAGAATTAGGAAGGAACACAGAGAGCAAAGTAAGGGAACAAAAATTTATTTGCTTTGTATTTCATGCCAGTCGAATTCTTTGAACTTTAGTTCCTACTTAAGAAAGGAAGAATTTATAACTTTACATTTATAATCCACAAGGGAGATATTTTTTCAAAATTCTGTGAACAATCCATCATAACAAAAAAAAGATTATTTGGGGTTATTACAACTTACAGCTGCTGTTCTTTATTAGAAGACAGAAACCTGGCTGAATCAGGATCTTATGTTTATGACACAAATAAGTTTGTCCCCACCCATGGGGGTTTAATTCAATGAAGAGCCATATGACACTCTCCAGAAACCCCAAAACAAATGTCCCCAAAGCCTGAATTAGTCTTGCTCATGTGAAGGAAACGCCCCAAACTAAAAGCTCTGTGAATGTTTTGTACTCTGTAAAGATAATTTTTAGTAAAATGTTTGCATTTGAGGCTAAAACATAACACACTTGGGAAAGGAGCACATGCTGCATCTCCAGAGGCAAATCTAGCCATGGGCATCTCACCCACTGTGCATCTTACTTGTTGAATAATGTGTGCTCAGCTTGTGTCACACGAGCGGAACCCCAAATATTCTACAAGAGTTTCAAAGCTGCTTTGCTTTCAGTCACTTGGCTATTCCGCCTCAGTTTGTTTATTTGGATTATGTACTGCCTTGCTACTAAACCAAAACCAGACTGGGGAAGCAGCTTCAGGGTATCAAGCCAAGGTGAACCTTAGGCTGCAGCCATCCTGACTCCACATGGGAGCCACCCTTGAAACAATGATGGGAACAGGTTATTCCATGACAATATGTTTCCATGTGAGTGACTGAAAGTGCACTGAAGGAAACAACTGTGGCAGCTGTGACTTTACAGGAAAAACGCCACCTTTCAAACAGACTGAAGCACACTGGCACATCATTGGCTTTGTCAGGTGTCCACCAACACTTTTACATAGGTGTCAACTCATGGTTGACATCCTACCTAAGTGCATGATTGAGATTCTTGGCAGAAAGAAGACAAGAAGTAATAATGTGGCTTTCTGCTCATGCTCCTCTAGCACAAAAGTAGCAAGCATTCCAAATCATTAAGAGAAACTTTCTGTGGAAGTTTTGATTCACAGCATTCCTGTGAGAAGGTTAAGTAATTCTTGGGAGGGATAGGATATGCTGAAGTTCACAAAACAGGGTAGAAGTGCTAACAACTCTACTGTGGGAATTTTAAAATTGTATTCTAAAACGCACCAGTTGCTCAGAATATTAACAGGAGTTAAGTGAAAACAGGTCAAATATGACTAGAAGATGACAAGTTGCACTAAGTCAGGAGTGTTTGTGCAGTCGTGCCCCCTTATAAGGAGCTTTTGTTACACAACTGTGAGCCACAAGCTACAAAAGGGGGCTGGTATGCAGTATTCGCCAAATCTATTGATCAATCAAGCCTTTCCCCTAAAGCACTTCCCAGGAATAAAATTCCACATAGCACTTTAGGAGTACAACCTAGGAAAGTGGTTTGAAGTCCCTGAATGTGAGTCTTTGGTAGACTTTTTTTTTCTCCAGAACTTTTTGCCTTTTTTGAGGGGGTGGGTGGTAACCAGGGATTAAACTCACACTTGGACTCACCAAGCAGGCACTTGTGCCACTGAGCTAAATCCCTGAGCCTAAGAACTTTTTAATCTTATACTATCTGTTTGAAGCTAATGCAAAGGTAAGTACAAGTTGTATACAGCACAAAGAACTTCTGGCTTGAAATGTGAATCGGTTGGGTTTAGCTAATTTGCTTATTCTGCCCCCACTCCATGTATTCCAAACTGATGCGTTTTATTCTACTTTAGTCACATATAAAAGCATTAGAAACAATATTTATTGTATGCATTTTTAAACCTTAGGTATAATCTCGCAGTATATGGAATTAATCAGTAAAAGGGTAACTGAATCCTCATAATGAATTTATTTTCAAGGTACTTAAACAATGTGCAGTGCTTAAAGAGCCATGTAAATTACCTGGCTAGAGCACTTCTTTAAGTCAGCTGCCTTTGGAATGTGTTTATGGCTATTTCTCATCACAGTGTTATGTCTGTATTGCTACTTAAATATTACTCAACTTTAAATTGAAGATAGAAATGGTAGACAGAGAACAAAAGATCACCATCCAATGACGTTGAAGAACATTATATAACAGGAAGAATGATGAAGTATAATGAGAAGACTCAACTTTCAGTTCTTCCACTAACTAGCTAATGATTCTTCTCCAAAATGGAACAGCTTAAGCTAGATATGGGCCCTCTCTAGGCCCCTTTTCTATTCCTGACAGGTGACTTCTAAATCCAAAATTGCTTGAATACATCAAGCATTCTGATCAAGATGGAGAAGCTACCATTTCCTTTATTTTGTTGCCAGTTCTGAGCTGCTCTTGGGTGTCTATATCCTTAACAGTGAGTCCTTCTAACAGTAATTAATCTCCCCTGGAGACAATATGGAGTGGTCCTAGTTTGATGCCATGGCCTTTCCAGGACAATAAGGAAATGTATTTACATTTAGCCTTGAAAAGGCTCAGTAGTTAAATAAGAATAGTAGCAGTAATAATTAATGAATGCCATTTGCTGATTTCAAGGCTTTGCTCAAAATTCTTTGTATACAGTACCTGGAATAAATGTATTGGAATAAGTTTGTATCAGCTCATGAAATGGCTAATTGTCAAACTTTTTAGGAAACTAATGAGCCAGTTAAGCCCAAAAATTATTTCAAAATGTGTGAATTCGATAAGTTATTTTAAAGAGATTAATGAACACTAAAAATTATTTTACTACATTTCACTGTTATCTACATAACTGAAATTATTTACATCTACTGTGTCTCTATAGAGGGAATGTTACATTTGCATATGCTCTTCTGCGTCTCTTCCCAGCTCCTCAAGCAGTGATGTTACACTGATAGCTTAAAATTGCCCACAGAGGGAGTAAACTTACCATTAAGATAGCCAAAATGCTAAAATCAAAACTATTTATTTTTTCCAGAGAGCTAGCTGTTAAACAGTTACTATTCAATCCTGATGAAGTGCATACTACTATCATTTGCACTATACATTCGAGGAACCCAATGTACAATAATGTTTAGTCACATGCACAGAGCTAAACAGCTAGTTAGTGACAAAACCAATGTTTGGAGACAGGTAGAGTCCAAATTGAAATTCATTCCATTCATAAAAAAGGCTTATCTCAAAGCTATTGGAAACTGCTTCATTTCTTGTGTTCCAGTCTATGCTTATCATTTGTAAATGTGCTACATTTTAGCTCTTACTCTTGCTTCATCCAGCTGCAATTTTTAGCGATTGTATTAATTTCCTGTGACTACAATAACAAATAACCACAAATTTAAAGGACTACAATACCAGAGACTTATTCTCACAGCACTGGCTGCCAGAAGTCCAAAGCCTGATTTATTGGGTTGAAATCAAGGTGTTGTCAGGGTCACACTGCCTCTGGAGGATCTAGGTGAAAATCATTGTACCTTCCAGCTACTGGCAGCTATCAGCAGTCCTTGGCTTATGGATACTTCTTTCCTGTGCTCACATAGCCTTCTCCTCTAGGTACCTGTGCTCAGTCTCTGTCTGCCTCATTTCTTGTGATGATAGTAGTGATGGCATTTAAGGCCTGCCCCCACATTCCATCACTCAAGGTCCTTAACTGCTTCTTTTTCCACGTAAGGTAATAGTCTCATGTTCCAGGAATTCTGACATGGACAGAGCTTTGGAGCACCTACTCCGCTCACTATAGTCATCATCATCAACTACCACAAACTTACCCTGTGATGGTAGTTAGGATATCAGGTATTCTTACTGTTCTCAAGAAACCTAGAGATGAAGCTAAGACCCATACCAAAATAGAACCCAACCCAAGAAGTGAATAATTAAAAAAGATAAAATAGAGATGCCAGCCTTTTCCTATGAATCATCCTCATTCATGGACTGTAGGGGAAGAGAATAATAAGTGACCAAGAAGCAAGCCCTCCTTGTGAATCAGCACTATGTGCAGGCTGCTGTGGGGACAGCGAGGTGCCAGCCTTTTCCTGTGAGTCAGCACCATTCCCAGACTGCAGGGGAAAAATCAAGAACTGGAAACTTTCAGCTGAAACACTAAGTCATCAGTTTGTCATTGCATATTCTTTGGGTGTCAAGAACCCAAGAACATGAAACTTGAGGCTCTCATAAAACCCAAATTTTAAAGCAGAATTTCTACCTTTTCTTTTTTTCTACTGAGGATTGGATCCAGGGCCTTTCAACTGGGACGCATCCTCAGACTGTTTTGAAGTCCTTTATCGCATCCATTGTTTTGTTTTTATTGGTTTCATTCTGTTGTTTTGTTTGATTTTTACTATGTCTGAGGGTGTCTGCAGCTATTTTGAAGACAGCAGGAGGCATTGTGGTAGCCATTGTTGATTTCCTGTTGTTTTGAAGTACTGTGTCACTTATACTGGTTTGTTTTGCTTTGATTGGTTTTATACTGTTTTGTTTTGCTTGGGTTTATTTTCTTTAAAATAAAAAAATAAAATAACATAGTAACTTCAGAAAATATCTTGGAAGTTTCTTAGAAAGTTAGACATAGACTTACCCAGGAATTTTACTTTTCAGACACATGAAAGAAATTGAAGCATATGTTCACATATAGATGTATACAGGAATGTTCACTCAGCATAATTCATAATAGCCCCAAAGTGGACACAGTCCAATTGGTCATTAACTAATGAATGGATAGACATAATATGCTATATCCAAATAATGGAACTTGGATCCGGCCACAGCCATGGTGGAACCCGGGAGCCTGCACAAAGAAGCAATTTGCCCGCCCCTTTGGTAAGTGTTTTCCTCTGGCGTGAGCCAGGAGGAGACCCAGTAGCGTCTCTTGAGCCTACCAGTGTGAGGGCTTGGAATCAAACACCATCCCCCCGCCCCCATTAGCAACTGGGGACAGAGGTCTGAGCATCTCTTGGCAGGATGAGTGTATGCAACATAGCAAAATGGGGGATCTCCTCTATCTTCTCTTTGAAAGCAAGTGTCGTTTTCAGTTTTGTTTTCATTATGATTAATTGCTTTATTCTATTCAATATTCTCTTTTGATTGATTTTATAATGTTCTACCTTTGGTTTGATTTTGCTATACTTAACTGACTAGACAACTATTGTGAAGATAATAAGATATACTATGGCACCTATTACTATTATCCTGGTAATCTGCTATGAAGTTCCGTACCAAAGTCACTGTATTGTCTCAATTGGCTTTGTTCTGTCTTGTTCTGATGTATTTCTACTACCTACAAAATAAAATAAAATAAAAAATTAAAAAAACACATAATGGAACTCTAGTGTCAAAAGGAATGAAATTCTGATACATGCTACAGCCTGGATGAACTTCATGCCAAGTGAAAGAAGCCAGAAATAAAACAGCACATTTTATATGATTTTATTTAAATGAAATGTGTAGAAAAGGGAAATCTATAGAAATAACAGATTAGTGGTTACATGGTACTAAAAAAGAGTATGAGGGAGTAAGGCTGAACTACAAATGGGCATGAGGGACCTATTGTTTCAAAAGTAGATTTGGTGGTGATTGCACCATTCAGTGAACCTACTAAAAACTGTTAAGTTGGGTGACTTCCATGGTCTGCAAATTGTACCTTTATAAAGTCTTTTAAAAGTGTATTATAGCTCAAGGACACATATGCATTTGTACAAACTCCCCTTGGCAACGTATTCATTCTGCATTATAGCACATACTGATAAAAATTTAAAAAGAAAAAATTAGTGTATAGTGGGAAAGTATCTAAGGTTTTATTATATTTTAAATTCTCCTAAAAAAAGAGTATCATCAGACAGCAAGAACTTGAGCTGAGCACAGATGAAGAAAGACCTTCCCAGGGATACCAGGAAAAGCAGGCTTCAGCACCATTCTCCATGGTCGGTTCCCTCCTTTAACCTGCAGTTTGCCCTCCCTTGACCTGCAGCCTAGAAAACCAAGGGTCCTGTGGCCTCTGGACCCTTGAGCCTTTAATGTGGCCCAAAGATGAATGGCAACAGAACACATCACCCCTCTCTACTCTCTCTCTCTCACTACTCTCTCCTAAGTAACTCTGAGTCAGGCTTGCCATAGGAGGCTGTGGGAGACAGCATGCCTCAGAATGATAGTGAGTTTCCATGTCCATTTGGATCTGTTTCACAGTATTTCCCATGGGTGGTTATTCTCTCAGGAAGGTCAACAGGAAGGCTTGGACTATTTAGTTAGCTTTCACATTATAACCATTAATATTGTTGAAAACATTTCTTAACTGATGACTATCTGTGCATTGAGGAATCAGTAAGGCACCCTAACCTAACCTCATTGTAACCACCCACATAACGGGGTTACATATAAGTGACAATATTTTACTTGTAATGTGTTTTTAAAAAAACACAAAACCAAAAAACAACAACAAAAAAAACCACAATGGCTTTTCCCACCGTGAGTCTTTGAAACCTTCCAACTAAATACAAAACAGAGTGAAGATGGACATGACATCCTTCTGCTCTCATCTCTCTGTGTCTTGGGATCTTATATAAAACAGGATTAAACTAGATGGATTAATTCACTAAAAAAAGAAACTACATTTCCTTTCACTAAAATTTCAGCCTCATACGATCACCAACCGAACCTTCCTTCTTTTTTCTATTCTTTCTTTCTTTTTTCTTTTTTTCTTACTTTTTTTGTACATAAAACAGAAAAGATATTTGCTGAACCAAGTTGGGCTCCTTCAAAAGAACCTTTCTGAGAGGAGGTCTGTACTTTCCCAGTTGGTGTTTTCATGTGTGAGTGATTTGTTCTGTCTAGACACAAACAAAAATGTTAATCTCTTTGTCCTTTCTAATAAGCTAGCAAGGTAATGCCTCTAGAAACAAATCCCCAAAGTTTTTCTGTCATATAAAGATTAGTGATTCTTTTAAAAAAATCTCTGAAAGGCTCAGGACAGACATTCAAAATTAGACATCTCTGTCAAATTGCAGTGTAAAAGAATTACAGATCGGTCTTGGGTCTCCAGGCTTATGTTATAAAAATGTAAAAGCCATTATTTAGGGAAATATGGTTTGTAACACATACTCTAATAATATCTTCTCTAGTTCCCCAAAATATGAAGGCAATTACCTCATTTGGTTGATGAGGGGTAACATGCAGTGCACAAGGACTGGCACTAAAAAAAGTAGTCATAGTAATTATCTTAGTCACTTTCTTGTCATTGGGACAAAATACCAAACACCCACAACTTAAAGGAGGAGAGGTTTGTGTGGGCTCACAGTATCAGTCCACAGTCTGCTGGCTTCAAGATAGAAATGGCGTGGCAGAACAGCATGGCGGAAGAAAGCTGTTCATTGCCCAACAGCCTAGAAGTGGAGAATGAAGGGAGAAACTAGCAGGGGAGAGACAGACCCTTCCAGATCATATTCCCAGTAGCCCACCTCCAACCAGAGCCCGCCTGTTCCCTGCAAGTCAGCTGCAGCGTCCCATGACACTAGCACTTTCCACACACTTGAGAACTTGAGGGGACATTTTAGATCTAATCATAACAGCAAAGATGATTATTATCTTTTAAATAAGAGAAAAGAAGTGGAAAGATAAATAGCCAATAATCAAGTGAAAGGACAGTATATCTCATTAGTAGTAACTAGGTAAACGCAAAATTCAAGCCACAAGAGGATACTTTTTTTGTTGTTGTTGTTGTTTTTAGCAACTCCAGAACAGTATGTGAAGCAACAAGAACACACATTCACTGCTACTCGGAATATAAACTGATGCAACTAGGTTGGAAAGGAGACTCATACTGTCTTGTAAAGTTGAACATATACATCCTCTTTGGCCCAAAAGTTCTACCCTACAAGCACAGAGATGTAACAACTGTCTATCCACAAGAAACTGGAAAAATAACTGGTGGTATATACACACACGAGTGCTATGCAATAGTAAAAACAAATGAGCTATAGGTGTGGAAGATGAACACTGATGAATTTCAGAAAGAAGTGTTGAAGTACAGAAGACTTCAAACAGTTTAACTCCATTTTCCAAAAAGGCAAAACCATACACCACTTAGGGGTGCATAAAAAAGCAATAGGATTATGCCAAAGAATAAGATTATGAAACACACACTGAGCTTCCAAAAGAATCAGTGACATCTCTTTTCTTAAACTAGGGGGTGGGTACATGAGTGTTTATTTCTCAATTGTAGTTTCTTGTATGCGTAATTTTTACCTAATGGAAAATGAAAATAAGTTTTACCATTCACAAGAGAGAAATAAGATATTTGATTAGGTGATACACCAAAGAAGAAATACCAATGACTAATAAGTCAATTTTAAAAGCTCAAAATTTACTAGTTAAACAATTTTTAAAAGTTTTGTAATTTTTTAATAACATTTTTTCACAAGTAGGTTGGGAGAGATAAGTTTTTAAGTAATACTTAATGCATAGGTTAATACAGGGAGATGGAAGCATAAATTGTAACAATTTTTTTAAAGTTACTATATATATAATAAAACTCTAAAATTTGTTTCTTTGACTCAGTAATTCTACTTCTAAGAATATATCCTAAGATATTCATGAAAGCCTCAAAGACCTAGATCTAATACACGTTGTTCATAATGGCCCAAAATGCAAAAATTTATCCATTGATTTAAAGAGTATTTATTAACTACCTACTGTGTCCCAAGGAGAGTTTGGAGCACCTGTAATTCATCAGTGAACAACACTGGCAAAAATTTGTGCCTTTATAGAATATACATTATTCTAGAATTTTTTTTTTTTAGGGTACCAGTGATTGAATTCATGACCTTGTGCTTGCCAGACAGGCACTTAAGCCACTGAGCTAAATTCCCAGCCCCAGAATATACATTATTGTGAGCAAATGAACAGTGATCTTGCTTAGTAAGTAAATAAGACATGAGGAGTAAAAATGAAGTCAGTAAAGGTAAAAACAAAGCAAGAAAATTTGAGTTACGTGTGCAGAGTACGGTCAAGTGAAATGTGGCACAGTACAAAGACTGTAATAAGACAAGGTACTGTATACTTCAGCACTGTCAAGAGGTCTTAAAAGGAAAAGAAATAGAAAGAGGAAAAGAGATCAGGATTGGCGAGAGGCAAGAACAGGAGCAGTTGCTCCTTCAGGATGTGACACTGGTACAAAGATTGGCAGGAGATATCTGGGACATGGTTCTTGGGCATTCCAGGCAGGAGAACAGCTGGTGGAAAGGCCCAGGGGCACAAACCTGGTGGATGATTTAAGAAACAGTGGAGAGTCCAGTGTGACTGGAATGGCCTGAGTATGTAAAGGTGGGAGTTGAAGCCTGAGACGTAGGATTAGGAGCCAGCCTCAGTGGCCACATAAAGACTTAGGCTTTTAGCCTCAGCACAATGGAAGCATATTGCTTAAAGGATCAAAATATTCAAACAGCAGGGAATTACCAAATAATTACAATCAATCCTGTGTATGCACATAGTAAGAGGTCAAAAAAGATTTAGAAATTAGAAGATGCAGACGCAACTACAAAGACACTCAGTCACCTTATCTTTGAGAAGGAGGCTAAACACGTTCGCCGGAAGAAAGACAGTTTCTTTAATAAATGGTGCTGGGAAAACTGGCTTTCCACATGCTGAAGAGTAAAACTAAACACATGTCTATCATCATGCACTAAACTGAAGTCAAAATGGATCAAAGATCCAAATATTAAAATAGAAACTCTAAATCTACTGGAAGACAAAGTAGGAGAAATCTTGAAGACAGTGTTAGGTAGTGAATTCATGAACAAAACCCAAACTGCATGGGCAAATACTTCAAAAAAATCAAAAAATGGGATCTCATCTTGTTATAAAAGTTGGTACATGTCCAAAAAATCAGCAACAGAGTGAAAAGAAGCCCTACAGAGTGGGAAAATTTTATCCAACTGTCCATCAGACAAAGGACTTATATCTAGAACACTTAAAGAATTTAAAATAATCAGGTTCCCCAAATTCAAAAACTGAATCCAAAAATGGGCATCTGAGATGAATACATAGTTCTCAGATGAAAAAAATACAAATGGCAACTATATATGTGTACCTATATTGATAGAAGCACACTTTGAAATAGCTAAATCATGGAAACAACCCAAATGCCCATCAACTGCAAAATGGATAAAAAAGATGAAATTTTTATACAATGGAGTACTACTCAGCTGTAAAGAAGGATAAACTTGAGGTTTTCATAGGTAAATGGATGCAGCTTGAGATCATACTCATAAGTGAAATAAATCAGACTTGCATATATAAACATCATGCTGTCTCCTTAGTGTAAAGAGACCAAAAGAGTAAATAAGATCCAAAATATACAATAGCTATTGTGAAAGTGATAGCAGAAGAAACTGCTCAAAAGGAAAGAACAACTGGAATGGAAGGAAGGAGAAATAAAGAAGGGAAAAGATTTTACACACACACATGTATGATAGATTAATTATATTACCAATCTCTATTAGTTCATCAAAAAAAAGTTTGTGGTTTCATTGTTTTATCATCTTTTTCATGCCTATATTTTATAATCTGAGCAACTACTTTAAAGATAACAATATACAATATGTTAACCATTAGTAATCTCCTAATATTTTGTTTTGAAATTCTGTATCATTGTGTTTATTCTTTTTTGTCTTAAAACAAAATATTTACAAAACAAAAGGATACAATGAATTATTATACAACCATTAGAAATCTAACTTCAAAAGGTATTTAGTGCTCATCATGTGTATTAAGTGGAAAACAACTCTGACTAAATGATTTAAATGTAATTAATAGTCTCAATTTTGAATAGATAGGTAAAGATAGATAGATGATAATCCAACAGAAAATAGAAAGAAAAATAGATTTAAAAAACTATAAGAAAATACAATCAAATACAAAATGGTTTTAAGTCAGTAAACTATAGATTTTTATTTTTTGTAGTTTTGTATATCTGAATTTCTATACAAATAACATGTTACTTTTATAATCAGAACAAAACAATACATGTGACTTTTAAAAAGTACCATAACCACATGTGTTCTTTATGATTTCTGTGGTGAACATCAGAAAATATGTCCATTGATGAAAATTGTCAGCTTCTTTCTGGATTCCAGGGAAAATGGAAGATGTGTGATATTCATTGACTGAGTTGAGTAGCAAGCAGCCTGCAGTTCATCCATGTGATTGTCACCAGTAGTTCAATAAATCCACTGGAATCACTATAGAAGAATTTCTAATGGGGTCATGGAATCAATTTGGCTGGTAGAAAACAAATGATTAAAAAATCATTACATTATCTACACAGGCAGGAGAAGAATTGCCTAATTTAACCATGAAAGTCTCCATAAAAGATCAAAATAATTACAATGTAAATGAATACTCAAAATAAGAGGATCATTTGATTTTAATGATATCTTGAGGGAAAATTAGGAGTATGGGTTAAGTTTGCCAGAATCGGTTTAAACAGCTCATTAGCATCCTCACTGGACCCAACTGACTCTATGTTCAGATCCAAGGTGCCCTATTCCCCTCCTCTTGATAATCCTCTTCTTGTAAAATTTTGCTTTGGTTTTTGGGACTGATGTCGTCAAGTGCCTGAGGCCAGAGGCCAGGTTTCCTATGAGACACATCTCCCTTACAAAACTCAGTTTGCAGCAGAATTTCAGCCCTCTGTAGCCAAGAACATGTTGAACCACCCGAAAACATGGCAGTTTAGTCCATAAGGCATATGGAGTGATTTAAAAAAGAGGGAGCCAGAAAGTGAGTGAGTCCTTTAAGAAATCAAAGTGGGCTTCCCACAGAACATTGGCAAAGCTCTCAGGAAAATGGCTTCCCACTGTAGAGGAGACCACTCTTGGCTGAGGAGCAGAAGGGTGCCCTAACACAACTCTACCTTCAAACCCAAAGTGTATTACTTAGTAAAAGAGGCTGTAGAATCAACTTGTTGCTCACTTACTTAAACTTGTAACAGCTATTTATTGAGTTCCTACTATGTGCCAGTTTTCAGAAGAGTAAGACCCTGCATTAAGGAGCAAAAATGTTTAGGAAGGAAAGCAGATAATTTCTAGCATTCCGTGGGATATATGCAGGCAGAGGGTGCCCCGAGGAAGCACCATAAAGAGGCACAATACTCTCTGATTGCAGGGTGGGGAGAGGTGGTTAAGTCTTTGTTTTCTAAAGGAAATAACCTCTACTTAATTCCTAAACAAGTTAGACAGAGTAAAGAGCAATGGAAGTGTTTTTACAGAGTCCCACCAAACAGTCCAAAAATAAGTCTAATACTGCTGGTGTTCATTGTTATTGTGTGTTTTTCTTTTTATGAGAACAACTTTTTTCTCTAGTGATAAAAGTGATGACTTTTTTATAATTTTATTTTAAAGGGGGTAAAATTAAACACAATAAAACTGAACAGAACAGGACATAAGAAAGCATAAATTTCAAAGCTAGACAACCAGAGATCTTCACTATCTGTCATATTGTCTCTTGTTTTCTTCCAAATGGTTGTCCTTATCTTTACATATGGAGAGCTCATACTAAATAACATAGCCAATCTTTTCACAAGATGTGTAGTTCACTGGCTCCCACTTGCTAAGCAGGGGTGGAACGGGATGGGGGACAGGACAACATGAGATGTTTGATTCTCAGCCTGCACGTGGCAAGCTCACAGCCCGAGTCAATCGCATGGTACAGGTCCCGAAACGCCAGGGTCTCTCCCCTGCAGGCCCCCCAAAGCCCGCCATACTCATCTGCTGTTTCTTTCTGATGAATTGACCATTACATTTCCAAAGTTCTGAGGTGGCCAAAAGACCACAGAATGAATTCTCTTTTGGCTCCTGTTTGAAACCAGTAGTTACAGCAATCTGCTGGCCTTGCTTCAGGGCCACAAAGTGATGACTGTTAACCATGAAATCTTTGAATTATATTGCTTTGAGTTAAGAAGTCTGATACTTCAGAAGTCCTAATCTGGGTTTTAGTCACAAGTAGAATCATCTCAAATTTTTTCAAACAGCTAAAGTTCTTACAGGTGTGGTTAACTGAAAGAGAAAACAAGAAATTTTATGTTAAATTACCAAAACATAGTAGAGTCTCTTTTCACAAAATGTAATGGTGAATTTTTCAGTGCTATTCAGATTTGTCCCTGGCTGTCGCAGAATTTCTAAGAAAACCAAGCTCAGGAGAAATAATAGATAAACTAGAACCAAAATCCCATTTATTAACATTGATACAGGCCCCTGAAACTCAAGTACAGAGTTGGTTTGGACTTTAAAATTTAAACAGGATGTCCTGTTTTATTTCTCTGGTCTCTCTAAACTTTTTTTCCCCAAGACATAGCAATTTTTATTTTTATATATTTTTAACTTCCAGGATCAATAATATTTATAATCCTCTTTCCAATGATGGGAATGCCAGAATAATATCAACACATTTTGCTATTTTTACAGTAGCATTTGACATATAAATGCAAGCATTTCATTAAATTTTAAACATTTTTTTAAAAAATTTATTTAAAGAGAAAAAAAGCAAAACAGAAAAAAGGGTAGAAATAATACAGAATTTCAAAAAGAAAACAGTAAGAAATCACTAGTTAATATTTCCCAAGTGTGATTTTCTGAAGAAGCTCAAAGATAGAAACAGAAAAACAACAGAGACAGAGACAGAAATTATAAATTCTACAAAGTAAGTGTTCTCTAGTTCACTTTCCCAGATGTTAGTTTAAAAAGATGTGTTGGATTATTACTAGTTACTATACTGTTAGAGATATACAGTTGGAGACATAATTTAATACATCAGTTTCTCATGCTACTGAAGTCCCGTGGAGATGTCCCAAGAGAGAAAGCATCCTTCCTCCAAATGGTTGTTCAGAGACCTAAGTTCCTTCCATCTTCTGGCTCTGCCTCTGGACTTCAATTTTTTAAAATCATAGTTCACAGTGGTATGTGCTATGGTTTGGATGTTGAATGTCCCCAAAAATCCCACGTTAAAGGCTGGGTTCCAAGGTATTTTGTTGGGAAGTGGTGGAACCTTTGGGAGATGGAGCCTAATGTAAGGTCTTTAGGTCGTTGGAGGTGTGCCTTATAACACAGCTCTTATGAGACGCCTTGGTAGTTCTCTGGAAAATGTTGTCATAAAATCCCGAGTTTGGCCCCACCCACTCTGCCTCTGCTCTGGTTTGAGAAGTGACTGTTCAATGGCACAAATGCTCCCACTAGGATGTGCCCCCACCCCGCACTGGTCAGACCAAGAGATAACTTGATCCTGAACTTTGAACCTCCAATCTGTGAGTTAAATATATTTTCTCTCTTTATAAGTTGGCTGCATCATGTATTGTATTAATGCAAACCTGGCTAATTAAGTGCATTAATTTTGATTGATCTCTTTACTAAGAGGGGAGGTTAAGACAATGAGAAGCTCTGTTGATTCATGAAGAGACAACATGATAGAATGGAAAGGACACAAATGAGAGGTACAGATGATACAAACACTTTATGTCTGGTAATTGCAGATTCTCTGCTCTGTTCTATATACTTTGCCTGTATTATTAATTCATTCAGTTCTTGATACATCCTATAAAACTTCCAAATTAGGACATCCTGGCTTTAAAACCTATGCTCTTAAACATTATGGGTCATTCTTTTGCTAAATGAATTTTAATTTCTCCTGTACCATTTAAAAATGGTATAGGAGTGCACCATTATACAACTTCGTTGATATCTCAGAAACTATCTCATCTCTGAAATCAGTTGTTATTAAGAATAAATTATTTAAACCAGACATGGTGGTGCATGCTTGTAATCCCAGCTCTTGAGAGGCTGAGGCAGGAGGATTGTTGCAAGTTTGAGACTAGCCTGGGCTACAAAGTGAGCTCAAGTCCAGGCTGAACTGCATAATGAGACTCTGTTCCCAGAAAGACAAAAATAAATAAATAAATAAATAATGTACTATAAACATGTACTGTTATAAATATTAAAACAGAAACACTTAGTTCTGCTGGAAGATAAAATAGGTTAATCTCTTGAAGTCATCGGCATAGGTATGACACAACTGAAAACCATTTGCACAAGAAATAGTACCTAGAATTAACAAATGGAATTATTTCAAATTAAAATGCTTCTACACAGTGAAGAAAAAAATTAACAGAGGGAAAATACAAATTACAAAATAGGAGAAAAATCTTTGCAAGCTATTCCTCAGATAGAGACTAACATCTAGACTATACAAAAGGCTCAAAAAATATAGAGTGCCCCAAAACAAATTTTAAAAATGAGCAAGTGAAAGAAATACTTCTTAGAAGAAATGCAAATGACCAATCAGTACATGAAGAAATGTTCAGCATGGCTGGCAATTAGAGAAATGCAGATTAAAACAACACTGAGATTCTATATTACCCCATAAAGAATGGTTATCATCAAGAAATCAGACAATAACAAATGCTGGTGAGGCTGTGGGAGGAAAGGAAAACTTCTACATAGTTGATGGGATTGTAGAGTAATATAACCACTATGGAAAACAGTATGGAGATTCCTCAAAAAACTAAAAATAGAAATTCCATTTGATCCAGACATTTCCCTTGGAGATATCTTGCCAAACAAGTTAAAGGCATCATATTATAGTGATATATACATACACATGCTTATACCAGTACAATTCATAATAGCTAAATCTTGGAAGTAGCCTATGTGTCCATCAATCCATGAACAAATAAAGAAAATATGGTGTTTATACATAACACAGGACTACTCTACCATAAATAAATATAAACGTGAGTCATTTTTAGAATAATGAGTGCACTTTGAGACCATAATGTTAAGTTAAATAAATCAGACACACAAATTTAAATATCACATGGCTTCTCTCATATGAGAAACCTGAACTGTAAATAGTAAGATGAAACATAGACAGAAGGAAGTAGGAAGAGAAATCTTTCTCAAATGGTAAGGAAATCAAGAGATGGAGAAAAGGATAAAAGGATGAAAAATGAATTAAGATGTGTGATGCACATGTGTTAACTCCACACAAGGAAGTAAGCATTATGTACTACAAACATATACTAATGAACAATAAAAACTTGAAAAACAGAATAAAGGGAAATTAATAAGACCCATAAAAGGTCCAGGGATATAGCTCAGTGGCACAGTGGCTCCCTGGCAAGCATGCAGTGACAAGTTTGATGCCCAGAACCAAAAAAAAACAAAAAAACAAAAAAAACATAATAGATATTCAGAAAACAGTATTTCAATAAATATTTTTAAACTCTATGTGTGAGGCCCTATAACAAGCTCCGGGGATACAAGTGGCAAATAACCTGATATAGCTTATAAACTTGTGGAGCTTAGTAGTAAATGAAGAGGTTACATAGAAAGTGGAAAACTGATGAGTGAGAACTGATGAAGCTCTGTATGACAAAGGTCCAGGATAATGGACCAGTGTAACCTGAGAATGGGGCTCAGGGGCAAGTCCAAAAAATATTTAGAAATCCAATTTTTATATAAGTCTTGACTAGAGGGAAAGAAACTAATAAACACAGATGAGGTTACAACTGTTAATTTTTAGGTGTAGGAAAATTACAGAAAACACTCACATTCTCCAGCCTACCTGGACAAGCCTTTAGGAGACCTTTGACCATGAATGGGCTCTGGAAAAAAATAGTTGATAATGGAATTGAAACTGCTGTCTTATCTTAGGACCCTGGATTAAGCATCTCCAATAGGAAGAGAGACCCAAAAGCTAACCACAAACTCCTAGAGAATGGCCTCCATGTATATAGGATCTTTCTGAGATAGAAAAGGGTCAAAAATAGGAAATGATGATGTGCATTGATGTGTGTGTTGGGTAGGGGGTCCTGAGATGTTTCCCAGCACAGCACTGGGGGTTACCGGACATACAACTCCACCCCCTTCCTCACTCCACCCTTCATTACATCAGTGGTATGGACAGGCTCAAGTATAACCAGGATCCCTCAGGTAGAAAGAAGGCTGCCAATCTGGGTTCCCAGTGATCCTTCTGATCAAGAGCTACAAACCAAAGCAAAACCTTCTCCTTACAATCACTGGAATTGTTACTCAAATTTCGCATTGTTCTGAACCCACATGGACTGGCCAGGGCTACTGGAAATAGAAATGAGAGCAGATGTGGTAGCAAATGTCTATAATCCCAGCACTGGGAGGCTGAAGCAGGAGGATCACTGAGAGTTTGAGGCCAGCCTGGACTACAAAGTGAGTTCAAGGCCAGCCTGAGCTGCAGAGCTAGATCCTGTCTCAAAAAGAAAGAAAGAAAGAAAGAAAGAAAGAAAGAAAGAAAGAAAGAAAGAAAGAGAAAGTGGAAGGAAGGAAGGAAGGAAGAAAGAAAGAAAGAAACAAACAAACAAACAAAGAAGAAAGAAAAAAGAGAAAGAAAGAAAGAAAGAAAGAAAGAAAGAAAGAAAGAAAAAGAAAGAAGAGAAAGAGAAAGAAAGAAAGAAAAAGAAAAAGAAGTAAAATTTTTTCTTCTTTTTTTCTGGTAAGAGTAAACATTTTTCTAGAAACTATGGTAAAAAAGAATCAGATATTTTTCCTTATTGGTTTAAAACAGTGTCACTTTCAGTTAAAAATTAAAAGATATTAAATAACCACCTAAATAGAACATCATATGCTCTTAAAACAATTATGTTGAAAATACATTTTTCTGGATCAAAATTAAAGAAAACTCTTCCCCTGTACTCCTTTTTGAGTATCATTTCTTCCCTTCCCTTTCTGAAGGTGGGGCAGACCCAGATGGATTTCCACACCAGGGAGAAGGGAAAGGGAGCTTCAGGGTGTCAGAGTCTGAGTGTAATGAGGGCTCCCTTCATGGAGGTGACTATAAGATGGTGTCAGAGCTCAGCAGGGTAAGGAGAAGCTGTAAAGAGAAGGGTGGTCCAGGGTGGGATCTCAGGGTCAAAGTGCACCAAGGCATTCGCACAGGGGTAGCCCAGCTCATGATGTCAACACAAGTGGGGTGGGGAGTATAGGCTGTTCCAGAGCTCACACAATGGTCGGGCAGCACAGGCAGTCAGACATAGTGGGGCTAAGACAGTAACCATACTAGGGAGGGGATGTAGGGAAAAGAGAATTCCAGGGAGACAGATTATATTTGACATTACAGATAAAGCAAGACAAGTCTCTCGCTGTTGAAGAATCAAGATATGAAATGAATATATAGATACCAACTCCCTAAGATAAACATATATATCACAAACATGTACTAATAAAAAATAAGTATTATCAATGCAATTTTTAAAAGTATGAGTCCTGGGTTACTGATGTCAGACTAGAAGCAGAGGTATGGTTATGAGCTTGAGATTTTCTCATACAAAGCAAGACACAGGAATAAAGGAGTGTCTGTCTATCTGTCCTTGGAGAAATGAATAATTTGAATATCTTATGTCAAAAAGGAAAGAAGTACTCAAAGAATAGTGAGGGTGTGTCAAGTGGACACAGAATTCAATCGGAAAGGGATCCACTGACCAACTAACTATAGGACTACTGTATTAATCAAAGCACAGTGCAAAGTAAAATCCTATGCTACTGAGAAGATGCAGAGAAGAACACACCTTACTTCTGTAGTTCCTTGCTAAAGACAAATGTCCAAAATTTAATTGTGATGCAGCAGCAGAGAAACTCAGTCTGAGGGATGTTTTACTAAATCACATGGTCTATAATCTTTTTAAAAGTATAAAAGACATGAACATTAAAGAAAGACTCAAGTGCTGCCACAAACTGGAGGAAGCTAAGAAGGCATGATTCTCAGTGCAATGCATGGCTCTCAACTGGACCTTTCTGCAGTAAAAGGCACTATTGAGACAGCTCGTGAATCACAAGGGAGCCTGACGTGTCAGCCACAGTGATGTGTCCCTGCTGATTTCCCGAATCTGATTGTTGCATCATGGCTATGTGGAAGAATTACTTTGCTATGCGCAGTACACACTGGAGTATGCAGGAAAAGGGGGCTTTACATGAGTAATTTACTCTCAAATGGCACTGGAACTTTTCTGTAAGTTTGTGACTTTTTTTAAAAAAGCATATTTTTAAGCCAGGACATTTAAATACATATTATGATGACAACAAAATACCTGAGATCCAGGGTGTCAGGCTGCTCTCCCCACTGTGGTAGGAAAGCACCACTGGACAGTCCTTTCTGGCCTTCCCAAGGGCAGTTGGGCCTTTTTGAATTCTGGATGTTCTTCACCATGGAATGTGGGCACAGATGATTACGCTGACATTAGCAATGGCTTATCAAGGCTTAAAAATTTATCCCAGGCTTAAGAGAACTTACAACACAAAAGGACAGACACCTGTCAGCTGAGTTCCCTTGCCAGGGCAATATGCTGAGACGCTGTCACAACTCACATCTGTAAATGGTATGTGTTCCATGATTCCTCATTCAGAAACCAGCATCTGAAGGACAGTGACAGATGGTGGGAGTTAGGACACCAGAGAAAAGCAATCTCTCTCTCTCTCTGACTCTCTCTCTGTCTGTGTCTCTGTCTCTGTCTCTGTCTCTCTCTCTCTCTCTCTCCATTTAACAAACATTTTAATACTTATTGTGATGGACTGAATGATTTGATCTCCCCAAAATTCATATACTAAAATCCAAACCTCCAATTGTTAGGCAGTTAAGTGATGAAAGCGAGTGGGTTAGTGTTCCTTTACAGAGGCCCAGAGAACCCCTTCCTCATTCTACCACAAGGAGACATAGGAAAAATATGGCCAACTGTGATCTAGCAAGTCTTTCCTCACCAGCCGCCTGATGTTCTGGCACCTGATCTGAAACAATGATTATGAGACAAAAACTGCCCTCAAAGCAAGGAATAGAGTAGTGAATAAAAATGAAATCCCTCTCTTCAAGGAAGGCACTTGTAAAGGAGAACTTTTTTAAAAAATTGAATCACAACATACACACACAATCACAAAAATCTAATCATACTGCTCCAGAAAATTTTCATAAATCAAACGCACCTCTAGAAGCAGCCCTCAAACCACAAAGAGCACAACCCGGAATCTTCCTTGTTCTTTCCAACCAGCCAAGGTCAACCACTCCCCTGATTTTTGTCAAAACTGTGTTTTGCTGAAAGTAGTTCACTTTTAAAGGAGATTTAAAGGAGGAAAACTAAGTTCTGGTTCTTCCAGAATGCTGCTACTTCTCCTGGGAGACCAGGATCACGAAGTGCCAGTGTGATCTTTCTGTGCATGCAGTTACCTGGTTTGACTAACCCCTGATTAACGGGCAAAGTTGCAGCTTTGCGTGGTTTGAGAGGTCTGAGAATTATCTGGACAGCTATTCCACAAAAAAGACTATGAGCCAGTCTGCTGAATAAAATTGCCAGCAGGGGCTCCCTGCTGAAGCCCAACTTGCTCCCTCTCATCAAATCAGATGCAACATGACAAGTTCTGTGTGTGTCCATCTCCCACCGGGACGCGGTGGCAGCCCTGAGTGTGAGAGTAAATGGAGTTGGAAAAACGAGTGGAGTGGTGGTGTGGTGAACTTTATCCATGGATCCAATGGCAGACAATTGTTGAGTCTGCATGTTTCTTAGGAGTTCAGCTGCTTGGTTACTAGGAAGCATTTGGGGATGCCACCCCAAATTCCCATGACAAACCTACTCCCACAGGCTTGCTTACTTATGGCAGTGGATCCCACTTCTGCCTTAGAGATTGTCAGATGTAAGAGCCCTTCACTTTGTGGAGCATAAAGCTCCAAAGAACTCAAGAAGAAGTGGGTATGCTTTCTCAGCTAGTCCAGTTAAAACATCCCCCATTCTTTTTAGAGATTTTAAGCTAGTAGAGAGCTATTGAACCCAGAATCATGGACCCTGTCTTATCCTAAGGGCTTCCCAGGGAAGTCCATTCATCCTGGAGGTTGTAATTCTTTCCTTTACCAATCCTATCTCACAATGTCCTTATGTTCTTCTCATTTGGGCCTGATCTTCCCTTTAATTTGTCTTCTCCCTTCCTTCCTTTCTTTCTCCCCTCACTCTGTTATTTTTTGTAAGTGTTCTACTTGGGTCTTATTGGTGACCATATGAAGAGCAGAAAGAAAGAAGCCATATGGCCAGAAGAAAGGCAGGAACAAGAAGAGGACACAGAGATGGCAATGTATGCTATATTCCTTTAGCCAGTGAAAACAAGAGACACATATTGCTACGCAGCAAGTTTTCTTTTCAAGAGATTAAAAGAAAACAAAATAATAAAAACAAAATGGTAGAAACAATATAGGATTTCAAAACAAGCTGATAGGAAATTAATACTAGTCACTATATTGCATATTGTTGTCTTCAAAATATTTGGTCAGCTTACAAAATATGGGCATGCAAAACAGATCAAACAAAATAAGCAATCATAGTTTCTTTGCCTGAGCTAATAGAATCAGTAGTATTAGCTCTCGTGTATGTGTGTGTATATATATATATTTTTCTTTTTCTCTTCCTTCCTTTCCCTTTTTTGCCTTCTCTTCTTTTCTCTCCCCTATCCTAGTTGTTCTCACCTTTCGGATCTTATTTAATCTTTCAGTTTCTTGTATGAGGTAGATCATATGATGTTTACACATGTGAGTCTGATTTATTTCACTCATGAGATTGGTCTCAAGTTGCATCCATTTACCTATAAAAGTCTCTAGTTTATTCTTCTTTATAGCTAAATAGTACTCCATTGTATAAAAATACCACATCTTTTTTATCCATTTGGGAGTTTATGGGCATTTTGATTGTTTCCAAGATTTAGCTATTGCAAATTTTGCTGCTATCAACATATGTGCACATATATCACTGTGGTATGATGTTTTTAATTCTTCTGGGAAAATACCCAGAAGAGGAATAGCTGGGTGGAATGGGACCTCTAATCCTAGTTTTGAAGAATCTCCACAATAATTTCCACAGTGGTATCACCAGTCTACATGCCTACCAACAGTGGAACAGGGCTCCTTTTCCCCCACAGCCCCACCAACATTTGTTATTGGTTTGTTTCTTGATGATAGCCATTCTTTCTGGAGTGAGATGGAATCTTAGTGTTCTTTTAATATGGATTTCTTGAATGACCAATGACACTGAACATTTTTTCATATATTTACATGTCATTTTTATTACTTTGTATGAGAAGTGTGTATTCATCTCAGATGCCCATTTTTTAGATTATCTTTAAATTTGGGGGCCTGAGTTTTTTAATTCTTCATATGTTCTAGATAGGAGTATTTTGTCTAAGGGACAGTTGACTAAGATATTTTCACAATTCATGGGTTTTCTTTTCATTCTGTTGGAGATTTTTTTCGACATGCAAAAACTTTTTAATAAGATGAAATCCCAGTTGTTGATTCTTTGAAGTAATTCCCTTGGTTTTTGTTCATGAACTTTCTGCTTACCCTTTCCTCTTCAAGATTTCTACCTACTTTTTCTTCCAGCAGATTTAGTGTTTCTGTTTTGATATTTAGATCTTTGATCCGTTTTGACTTTAGTTTAGTGCATGGTGATAGACATGGATATAGTTTTAGTTTTTGTCATATAGAAAGCCAGTTTTTCCAGAACCATTTATTAAAGAGGCTATCTTTCTTCCAATAAACATGTTTGGCCCTTTTGTCAAAGATGAGGTGGCTGAGTATGTATGTATTTGTGGATGTATCTTCTAATCTATTCCATTGATTTTTAGGTCTGTTTTTTTCCAGTACCATGCTATTTTATCACGGTAGCTTTGTAGTATAATTTCAAGTCAAGGATTGTGATGCCTCTTGCCTTGCCTTTGTTGCTTAAAATTGCCTTTGCTATTCCATGTCTCTTTTGTTTTAAGATGAATTTCAGGAATGATTTCTCTAGATCTATGAGGTATGCTAATAGTATTTTGATTGGAATTGCATTGAACTTGTATAACAATTGGGGGAATATGACCATTTTCACAATGTTTATTCTTCCTATCCATGAACAAAGGATGCCTTTCCATTTTCTAAAATTCTTTTCAATTTCTGTTTGCAGAGTACTGTAATTTTTAATGTATAGATATTCTGCTTCCTTTGTTAGATTGATTCCTAAGTATTTCATTTATTGTGAAGGGTGTGGTTTCCCTTATTTCTCTCTTGGTGAGTTTGTTGTTTGTGTATAGGAATGCTATTGATTTTTGAGTGTTGACCTTGTATGTAGCAACATTACTGAATTTGGTTATTAGATCTAGACATCTTCCAGTGAAGTTTTTTGGATCTTCTATGTAGAGTACCATTTCATCTGCAAATAATGATAATCTAACTTCTTCTTTTCCTATCTTTATTCCTTTTATTTCTCATTCTTGTCTAATTACTCTGGCTAATGTTTCCCGAACTATACTGAATAGGAGTGGTGATAGTGGACATTCTTGTCTTGTTTCTGATTTTAGGTTGAAAGCTTTCAGTTTTTGTCCATTTTGTAAGATATTGGTTGTTGGTTTATTATATATAGCTTTTATAAGATTGAGATAAAGATCATCTATTCTGATTTTGCACAGAATTTTTATCATGGATAAGTGTTGGAATTTATCAAAAGAAAATTGCTTTTTAAAGAGAATTTTGCGGAAGTTGCCAGAGGGGATATCCAAGTAAAAATTATGTGGATGGGCAGGAATAAAATAAATGTAAAATTCTAGAACGGAAAATTTGAAAGTCTTGAACTCAGAGGTTTCTGATGGATCAGTTGACCAACTGCTCATTTTATAAAGAGCTTGTCCAGATGTGCTACTTAATTGTCAAAGCAATACAAGTAGTCAGTGGCAAGAACCTGTACCTTAAGTCTCCCAAATCAGTGTTTTTTCACTGATGACTTAGCAACTGGAAAAACCACATACCAACTTTATCCTATGTGTCTTGCATAAGTGGTAAGCTCAAGTAAGTTAAGAAAATAAGAATTACTATATTATTTGCAAAAACACCCTTCAGAATTTATTCCAGTTGTCAGAAAGAACAATGTGAAGGAAATCTCCTCTCTACTCCCTTACATTAAGGATGGTACATTTAGTGAGGTTCCCCTAATTTACTTATTTTGGAAGTGTTGAAACTTCTCTAAGGAATCCAATCTATTTGTCTTCTTGTGGTTTGTTTGATATTCATTACCCTCTTTCATCCCTAATGATCTCTTTCTCTCCTTCCTTTTCCACCCTCCTACTCCACCCTAGTCCCATGTCAAATCTGAAGGATATTAAGTAGAAATATCACAGTCACCCAGGACTTATCATCATCACCAATATTGGTCCCATATGGTGTCTTCAGAGATGAAGGGTGAGGCCACAGCTCTTACGAGGATGATGTGGGAATATGCCTCCCTTTGCTCCTCATTTCCCATCTCTGAGATGATTTCAGCCTGTTGGACTCAAGGATTTCTACTTGCCTGGGTTCAGTAGAACTTCCAGCCATGCTTTTTCCATCCTTTAAATTACATTTCAACAGCAACAAAATTCAGAGGTTTAGAATGCTTCAAAAATATATTTCATCTGATCCTGTGTCTACAGAAGTTATACACTGATTTACCTTTGAGCCCCTGCCTAATCTTACCAATTCAAATTATTCCTTTTGTGTCCATAAATTGTATTTGGTTTTTTTTTTTTCCTCTTTCTTTTCTCTAGTTTGTTTAGTTTCCAGGATAGAAGAAATCTCAAGTCGGACTTCAACAACAGCTCCCACACTAATCTGTCATTTGTTTCCAAGATGTTCAAAGAGGAGCCTCTTGGTTTTTACCCTGAAGCTGGCCTCTTGGAATGTCAGTGGAGATTTCCACAAGCTTCTGCCATTAGCCATACATCAGTGTGGAGTTCGAATGTTTAAAGTGACGTGCTGCTGCGGAGGTAGGGAGGTTCGGGAGGTACTGGGCTAGGATAGCATCCAGCCATGCCCCCCAAAAGGATCCCTATGTCTTTGATTCCTGAAGCATCTTGTTCTCAGTTCCAAAATGCCAAAGTCATATTTACAGTTTGTTTCCCTTAAAGAAAGAAGAGGCTGACTGTTTGCTTTCTCCCCGTGATCTTCATTGTGTGGCAGTCTGTCTGTAGAGAAGCCAGGAAATCTCAACTGCAAAAAGGAAGCATTTGTCTGACTCTCCTCATTGCTTGTGCAGTTACTGGAGCCTTACAGTTCATGCCAATGGCCACGCCGCTGAGGAGCCAGGCAGAAATGGACAGCAAAGAGAAAACAGAAAGGCACATTAAAACCATTCTGCTCTAGTAAACTGCTTCAAGGAGTTCAAGGAGCAGAAAGGCAAACAACTCAAAATACAACTTTAAAATGTGCTCAGAAAGAAACAAACTGCACTCTGGGGGGCCCTTGGATCTTAGTTCTGTTGCAGAGTTCATTTGTACGTGAACTAAGGAATTATTGGAGCCCAGGGCATGCTGGAAGAGAATACACACTTGCCTTGTAGACTGAAATTCTGCAAAAAATTTATCATGTATCTGATGAATTTGCCACACATCAAGAAAAACTTACTTTAATTTCAAGAATTCTTTTCTTTTATACACACACACACACACACACACTTCTTTGTGGGGATGGGAAAGTGTCGGTAACAATTTTAACATATGTGAGATTGCCCAAGGTATCATGTTTAGATAGTTTCAAATTTTCATTAATCCCCCTTTTAGGGATGTGATATTTTACAGATTGTACTTGTATACAGTACAAAGACTGCTAATTTTTAACAGACACTGCAGAACACACTTCTTTTTTCCAGTATGCGCCTCGGATTTTTTTAGTTACTCAAATAGAAAAGTAACTTCTGAAACACTCAGCACCTGGCTTCTTAACCAAATCCCTTTAGAAAACAAACTCTGCATGAATAAGGTTTACAAGGGGTGGGATTTGGAGACAAATGTTATATTAATTGATTGGGTAGAGGTGGCCCCTGTGCGGTTTCTCTTTGTTATATTTGTTGTAAGAACTTCAATTTCAAAGATGCAAATTATATTTCATTAAGTTGATGTGCCTCTGTGGGATAGATCAGACAAATTCTTGCAATGAATTTTCAGAGTGACCATTTATAGCTGCCCTCTTGACCTAAATACTAGATAAGTGTACCATTCTTGTAGACAGAAACATCTGTTACCCATGAACCTCTGTGCTGTTGAACTAAGTTGTGTGTTTAATTCTGCACAGTGTTTTCTCTCCTGGAGTGTGATTCAGTATCTTAGTGAATCCATGCATATCACTTGCTTAGACCTGCGTGGCTGACACTGCAAACAGAGCATGTGTAGATCTGAATACAAACTAGAATCGGTTTGCTGCAACTCAAGACTAAGTACTATCATTGTCAGGAGTTTAGAACTGCAAAAGAGAATTCAGCGCACCATCTTGTCATGAGATAGAATCATGCTCAAATAATCTCCAAAAAAGTTTTAACCTTTAAAAAAAATTTGAATATTTAATTATTAGGTGCCTCTAATTCAAGCAAAAAAGGAGAGAGAATAAACACATCTTAGATAAAGTAGCTAGATTTTGATTTAAAAAATCATAAAAATTAATTACAGGGCTAGGTTTATAGCTCAGTGGTACAACACTTACCTAGCATGCATGAGGCCTTTGATTTGATACTCAACACCCAGAAAAATGTATAGACTATTATATATTTCTCTATTCTCCTAGACTCTCTTACTGCACCCCTACTGTTCCCTGTGTCTCACACCACTCTAGGCATGCTAGCCTTCGCAATTGCTAGAACAATTGCAAGTGCCAGAACACTTGTCCCCAGATATGCAAGCAGCCAGCTCAGGTAACCTCTTGAGTCTTTGCTCAATCCCACCTTCTGAATGACTTTTACCCTGCCTGCCTTTCAGGCCCGTACACTCTCTTGAACTTTTCTCTTTGTCCCTAACAGTTCTACATCCTATGCAGTTCACTTATGCATTATACTTACTGTTCCTTTTTTCTCCCACTAGAATTCAGAAACTTCAGGGTTTTTTGGTCATTGGTATATCCTGAATGTATAAAATAGTGCTTGGTACATTGTAGGTATTCCATAAGTACTGCACTTAAACAAACTTCTTGAGTTCAAATCCTTGCTCTGCCAGGAACAGTATGGATAATGGAATCAACAAAATCATGTCTTAATACTGTTGTGACAGGATCCTTTACTAAGACATTAACTTGTCTGGGTTTGCTTTTTTTAGCAGTAAATCAAAGTTTATTTTTAAATTTTTTATTAATATATGTCTGCAATATATAATGACTACATTCATCATGGGAAGCTGGTATATGCACATAGCACATATGACATTAGCTTCTATTTTGTTATCATCATATTTTCTACTCGATAGCAAGCCATTCATTTTCAAAGGAGCATGACAATCTGGATAGTAAAAATATTAGTAGCAATAACAAGCTGTATATTAGGGACACATATTTATCTTGGTACCATGTAAGACTCTTGTACAACACTGGAGAACACTTGATGTGATTTAACCTCTGCTAAGCATAACACAACATCCCCCTGGGCAAATGCTGAGCAGAGCCAGTCTGTTCGGATGTGAGGAGTGCCCTGCCGGTACTCAAGGTCAGTGTCGAGGAGTTTGATAGACAATGGGATAGGCTCCTAGAAGAAACTCTCCAGTTGCCAAGATGAATGACCCAAAATTGACCTGTGCCTCAAAGAGCCTGGCAAGGCATTTTCCAAGGTCAAAAACTTCTTTATTTGTGTTTTAGACTTAAGCCTGAATCTTACAATCCTATCCCACAAATCTTAAGATTAAACTGAAAATCACATTCAACTTTTCTGAAAAATTACTCTGTACAGAAATGTATTTTCTCTTCTTCCCAGGGTTCAGATGGGCATGAAAAGAATTTTAATTATGTAAGTTTTTTAAACTTTGTCTAAGACCAAAACTGAAAAAGATATTTTTCCCTTTGATTAATAATTATTAGAGTCTAATCTGTCTTTTAAAAGATACTTTTATTTCAAAATCCCTCCTTGCTAATACATTTTTATTTACATTTCTCTTACTATATGAGTATTTTCATATGAAATGCCAACAAATTTGAGAACAATTCCTTCACTGTGTAAGTTCAGTGAAAGTAATAATGCCTCTTTTATTTTATTCTATCTTTTTCTCATTCTTTTTTCCTTGTATTATTCTTCATTGAAGCGCTCCCACATTTACTTAATAGAATACTAACTTTTAGAATGTTGACCATAACTATACTTCATAGCAATATAATATATATCCTAAGATATTTAGCATAGTAGATCCATTTGTTTTCTTTCAGATCCACGTGAACCTTTGTTCCAAACATGCTTCAGAACAAAAATGTAGATGGAGGTAAGCAGAATATCACTCAAAAAGTTTCAGCTTTTGAAATAAGAAGTGGATGAAGAAAGTGCTGATCAATATCCGCTTCCCAGTCAATCTCCAGATTGGCATTTGAGGCCTTGTGGTGATAGAGAGAAGAGAACCAGAAGGGGCAGCTCAAGAAAAGGCCTTGGATGACTATGAGGATAAGGTATTTGGTTGCCCCAGTTTTGGATGGCAGAACCTGAGACCTCTTGGTTTGAATGGTTTGGAAGCATAGGGCATTTGAAATCAGTCTGTTGGCAAAAATATTGTCATCTCATAATGGTCAGTGAGCTTAAAGCTTCTCCAAATTATTTTTGGGGACGTAACAGAAGTATCTCTTTAGAAATTTCACAAAATAATCAATTGCAGTGAAGTGAGAGTGGGATCTATCAAGTCAGCAGTCATTGTCACTCTACCTATAATATACACACATGCATATAAAGGTAAGCAACATTTTATGTAGTGAATTTAAAAGCATGTGTAGTAGAAATAATAAGAACCTATACTGATGACATGGAAAGCATTCAAATTCCATTTAAAGGAAAGGGATGAAATCAGAGAGGTTTCCCCAAAGCACAGAAAATCCAGAACAAGATTTTGAATTCACTTCAAATCTCCTATTACTCTTTGGCCTCTTTGATGTACTATTCAATATTTTTTTCATGTTGGAAACATTTTCCTCTTATATCTAGATTTGTTTTCCTCATTAGAGCCCCCCCCCCCGTATTTCTGGAGATACTGTGACGAAATAATTTAAAGACATTCATTGCATTCATTTTCCCCAAATGATTCTCTTTATTCGTACATGTTTGTAGTATGTAATGTCTATATTTCTTGTGAGGATTTGGTACATGTACAAGTAAGGGTAGGTGTAGGGCTAATATCCTCTTTCTTCTTTTTCTCATAGCCTTTCTCTTTCCACCCTCCTGTTTCCATCCAACTCTCAGTCACCTCTATTTTTGTACATGTTCACAGCACATAAGGTTTACATTGCTTCTGTGAAGTTGGAATGTGTAAGTAACATATCTTAATCCCTTTTTATCCCTTTCCCTTCCATCCTTCCACCTCCCTCCATCTCTTGACCTCCTTCCCATTTGAAAAAGATTTATCTTTCTACCTTCCATGATCTATCTTTTATTTTGCTCTTTTATTTATACCATGAGTTTCTCATAAAAGAGAAAACATGAGATATTTAAACTCATCTGTATGATTTATCTCACTTAATGTTATGTACTCAAAAGCATCCATTTTCCTTCAGATGTCTCAAGTTTATCTTAATGGCAGAGTAGTACTCCATTACCACATTTCTTGATCCATTCATCTGTTGATGGACATATGGGCTGCTTCCAAGATTTAGCTTTTATGAGTTGCATTTTAGTAAAAGACATGAGTACATGTGTATCACTGTAATACAGTGTTTTTAATTTTTTCAGGAAGATACCTAGAAGAGGAATAGCTGAGTCACATGGAATTCTACTTTTGGCTTTTTGAGGAATTGCTGTGCTGATTTCCAGAGTTGTTGTACTACCTTACAGTTCCACCAATGTTCCTTTTCCCCTGCACTGCCTGACCAGTATTTATTATTATTTGCTTTCTTTTTAAATAATTGTTGTATTTCATGAAAAGTAAAACAAAATTTCACAACAAAATAAGAGAGCATTGATAGATAATACACTGATTTCTTCATGATGGTCATTCTTTCTGGGGTAAGATGGAATCTCAGTATAATTTTAATTTGTATTTCTCTAATGGCTAGAGATGCTGAACATTTCTTCATGCATTTATTGGCCATTTGTACTTTTTCTATAAAGTGTCTATTGATTTCACTTGCCCATTTTTTGATTGGGTCTTTTATTTTGGGAGGGATCTATTTTTTTTCTTTATTTAGTCTAGAAATTAATCGTTTGTGGAATAGCTGGAAAAAATTTTCCCATTCTTTAGGTGGTCTTTTTACTCAGTTTGTTGGTTCTTTTGCTGCACAGAAGCTGTTTAACTTGATACGCATGATTCCGTTTGTTGATTTTGGTACTATTTCCTGTGCAACCAGGGTTCTCACAAAAGCCTTGCTTATACCCTTGCAACCTTTGTTTAAAACAGCAGAAAACTAGTAAATTTGAGTATTCATGAATACTAGAATACTAGAATACTCTAATACATTGAAATATACAGTTACATTTATCATACTCAATCAGCAGAAGATGCCCATGATACATTATGTAATTATACATGTTTTAGCAAAGTGAAAGATAATAACAAAAAATCCCCCATAGGGTACCATATACTTGTATAAACATAGAAAAGCATTAAAGGAATACACATCAAGCTGTCAACATAGGCCAGTAGAGGTGACAATTTTTAACATATTCTTTATATATTTTTCATTGTTTTACTGGTTAAAAGAGATAAACATTATCTTGGTGATTTTTAAAATTAAAAATGTATGTACTTTATGAAAAATGAAGCCATATTATTAATTCTTCCACAGCTTAATTGCTGTATGAGGCATCCTTAAAATTCACGTCTCTTTAGAATGCTAATTGTAATTCACACTGCAAAGACATTCCAATGGTACCTGCTTGTGCCGGGAACTTAACATGATGAAAGCTTTTAGTTAAAAAATTCCTTCTTGGAAATTTGCCACCATAGATGAAAGAGTTTGAGATCCAACAGAAGAAGTACATCTAATCACAATCATATTATATTTGTGCATTTGCTTCCTGGTTGTGTTGAAATTTAGTGTTCAAAGCAGAAATTGGATTTTATTTTTGTTTCTTTTAATAATAATTTTTATAGGGAACAAGTAAGGGTAGGTGTAGGGCAAGCTAATGTTTTATGGGAAAGGGGGAAATCCCAGTCATTTAATGCCAAAATTGGGTCAAAATAACAATGACTGGCAGTCATATGTTTGAGAAGAATTTCTTAAACACGTGCAGTGTGTTGGTGCTTGATATTGATAATACAAAGGAATAAATATGCAACCTTTGCCTTCTAGGAACTCGCTGAGTGCTAGAGAGGAATGACCTTGATTTGTCCTTGGTCAGTCCTCTTTCTCATTTTTGTTGGCAACCATACCGAATCTTCACCAAGCTAACTTGCTCAAATGCTTTATATTCAACTCCTACTTTTCTCCTTATTATAAATGGACTTAAGTAATACTTAACCAAGGAAAATGACTGATCAGGGATGACTCTCCTCAGTATCTTACTCCACATTCTACAAAAATTTCCATACAATCACTCGTATGTCTTTTCATTCAGTGTCAAAGGTGATATTTTTCTCCTTTCTCTGGATTTTAATGCTTCAATGATCTCCCCCCTCTCCTATACATTCAATTTTCCTCCTCTATTAGCTTTATCTTTTCACCTGTATATATTCAAGTCTCTTTTATGCTAAAATTATCCTCTGCAATTATTACTTTTTTTTCCATTTCTACCTCTTTTTCTGTCTTTTATACTAGTTAGCATGGGCTAGGTAATGATGCTATAACAACCAAATCCAAAAATTTAATGACTTAATTATAAAAGGTAACTTCTTGCTGGTGCCACATAGGTTTCTTTTTCATGCCCTTTAGAGCACCATCACCCAGGGACACAGGCTACTAGAAGCTCTTCCATCTGGAACATCAGCAATCATCTGCCAAAAGGTAGGAGAAGTATACATTAGGTCTGAAATGCTTCAGTTCTAATAATTTTGAAGTCACACGGTCCCAATTTAAGAAGAAAAGTCCAATTTCAAAGAAGTCAAGAGACTTCCCCAAAGCACACATTCATTGTGAGGTGAAACTATTTCTCAAACCAGATGGCTTGATTCAAGTCCAATATACTATTTTCAAAGCCACAGTGGAAAAAAATCATTTAACTGTTTCATTGTCTAAATCACATATTTGATGTTTTAAAAACTGAACATTTCTGTTATAATCTGAGTGAACTAGGTATAAATCTAAGGTACTGACTGGAAGCAGAAAATAAAATATTTTTTCCATTATAGCTCCATGAATCCTGACCTAAAAAAAGATGTACTATCAAAGAAAGGCAAAGATGCTCCAACTTGAGACTCTGCTTCTGGTCTACTCCACCTACTGCAAAACCATAGCAGTACAAAGGAGAAGGGGATGTAGAAGTCTACTTAATAAAGTTTTATTCTCTATGACTTTTGGGAAAGGAATAAAGGGAGGAAAGAACTGGAGAAACAAGGGAGGGAGAAATGGAGGCAGTACAGAAGGGAAGGAAGGATGGAAGGAAGAAGGAAGGAAGGATGGAAGGAAGGAAGGAAGGAAGGAAGGAAGGAAGGAAGGAAGGAAGGAAAAAGGAATACTCAGAATACCATATGGCTGGAATATAGAAGAGGAGTAGAAAATGATGTGAAAGGTGAAATTGGACAGCAAATTATCCACAGTAGGTCTTTATATACTGAAAGAATATGACCTTTGTATTAGTTTCCTAAGTTTCTCATATGAAAATAATACCACAATCTGAATGACTTAAACAACAGAAATTTATTTTTCACAATTCTGGAGACTTGAAGTCCCAGATCAAGGTTACAATAGATTTGGTTCCTTCATTGGCTCCTTGCCTTGGCTTATGAGGGGCCTCCTGTGTGTTCACACATTCATCCTTAGGTCTATGTGTTGTCTGTGTGTTTCTTATAATGACATCAGTTATTCTGAATTATAGTCCCCACACATATGGTCTCATTTTACCTGAATTAAATTTTTTTATTTTAAAGAGAATAAAACAAAAGAGGACAGAACAAAGCATATCAGAACAGAACAACATAGGCAACACAGCACTTTATAATAAGTCAACTGGACATCAACAGTATCTAACACCATATCTCTTTCTCTGCTATAGTTGAGCATAGTTTCAAATACAATAATATCAAACATAACAAAATAGTATAAAACCATTCAAAAGAATGAAAGAATTACAGGACATTCTGAACCAAATAACAGAGAATGATCAATGGCTACTATAATATCTCATTTTCAATAAAAAAATTTGTTTATACTATCACACATATTAAAATCCCAATAAGACAAACATGATAGAACTGATGGTAATAGCAGAGTAGAAGCATGGTAGGACTTCTAAGCAAGATGATATTAAATCAACAATGGCTGCCATAATGTTTTGTTTTCTGCAAAACAGCTGTTCATACCATCACACGTAATAAAGTAAAACAAAACAGATTAAAACCATTCCAACTGATGAATGAAAACATTGAAAGGCTTCAGAGCAATGAAATGGGAAAACATGATTACCATAAAATCTTATATACTCTTACCAACTCTCATACTAGGGAGACTATACAGTATTTACACATGTGAGTTTGGTTTATTTCACTTATGAGTATGGTCTCAAGTTGTGTCCATTTATTTATAAATATCTCGATGTGATCATTCTTTATAGCTGAGTAGTACTCCATTGTATAAAAATGCCACAACTTTTCTATCCATTCCTCAGTTGATAGGCACTTAGGTTGTTTCCAAGATCTGTCTATTACAAATTGTGCTGCTATAAACATGGGTGCATTTATATCACTGTGGTATGATGTTTTCAGTTCTTCTGGGAATATGCCTAGAAGTGGAATAGCTGGGTCAAATGGGACTTCCAAACCCAGCTTTTTGAGGAATCTCCAGACTGACCTCCACAGTGGTTGCACCAGTCTACACTCCCACCAACACTGCAGAAGAGTTCCTTTTTCCCCACAGCCTCTCCAGCATTTGATGTTGGTAGTTTTTTTTTATCCTGGCCATTCTTTCTGGGGTGAGATGGAATCTAAGTGTGGTTTTGATTTGCATTTCTCTAATGACTAATGATGATGAACATTTTTTCATGTATTGATTTGCCATTCATATTTCTTCATCTGAGAACTGTGTATTCATTTCAGATGCCCATTTTTAGATTGGGTCTTTGAATTTTGAGGGTCTGATTTTTTTTTAATTCTTTATAAGTTCTAGACAGAAGTCCTTTGTCTGAGGGACAGTCCATGAAGATTTTTTCCCAATTTGTGGGTTTTCTTTTCACTCTGCTGGAAATCTGTTTCGACATGCAGAAACTCTTCAATAAGATATGGTCCCAGTTTAATAACTGGGACCATACTTCTGGGAAGTATTTCCCATGCAGTTTGATTCTTGTTCATGAATTCTCTACCTACCCCTATATCTTCGAGGTTTTTGCCTACTTTGACTTCCAACAGATTTAGTGTTTCTGTTTTAATATTTAGATCTTTGATTCATTTAGATTTTAGTTTAGTACATGGTGATAGGCTTGGGTCTAGTTTTAGCCTTTTGCATATGGATAGCCAATTTTTCCAGCACCATTTGTTAAAGAGACTGTCGTTCTTCCAGCAAGCATGTTTGGCCCCTTTATCAAAGATAAGGTGGTTGAGTGAGTTTGTGGTTGTGGTTGTATCTTCCAATCTATTCCATTGACCTTCAGGTCTGTTTTTATTCCAGTGCCATGTTGATTTTATTACAGTAGCTTTGTAGTATAATTTCAGGTCAGGGATTGTGATGCCTCCTGCCTTGCTTTTGCTTAGAATTGCCTTTGCTATTCTAGGTCTCTTCTGGTTCCAGATGAATTTTAGGAGTGATTTCTCTAGATCTATGAGGTATGTTAGTGGTATTTTGATTGGGGTTGTGTTGAATCTGTATAGTAATTTTGGGAGAATGGCCATTTTCACTATGTTTGTTCTTCCTAGCCATGAACAAGAGATGTCTCTCCATTTTCTAAGATCCTCTTCAATTTCCTTTCTCAGGGTATTATAATTTTCCTTGTGTAGCTCTTTTACTTCTTTTGTGAGATTAATTCCTAAGTATTTCATTTTTTTGAATGTTAGTGTGAAGAGTGTGGCTTCTCTTATTTCTCTCTCAGTATTTTTGTTGTTAGTGTATAGGAATGCTATTGATTTTTGAGTATTGACTTTGTATCCAGCTACATTGCTGAATTTATTTATTATATCTAGGAGTTTTTCAATGGAGTTTTGGGGGTCTTCTATGTAAGGTATCATGTCATCTGCAAATAATGATAATTTAATTTCCTCTTTTTCTATCTTTACTCCTTTTATATCTCTCTCTTGTCTAATTGCTCTGGCTAGTATTTCCAGTACTATGTTGAATAGGAGCGGTGATAGGGGACATCCTTGTCTTGTGCCTGATTTTAAGGTAAAGGCTTTCAGTTTTTGGCCATTTAATGTGATGCTGGCTGTTGGTTTGTCATAGATGGCCTTTAGCATATTGAGGTAAAGACCCTCTATTCCAATTCTCTGTAAGGTTCTTATCATGAATGAGTGTTGGACCTTATCAAAAGCTTTTTCTGCATCTATAGAGATGATTGTGTGGTTCTTGCTTTTGGCTCATTGATATGGTGGATTACATTTATTGATTTACATATGTTGAACCATCCTTGCATTCCTGGGATGAATCCCACTTGGTCATGGTGTATAATCTTCTTGATGATTTGCTGCATCCTGTTTGCTAATATTTTATTGAGAATTTTTGCATCTATGTTCATTAGGGAGATTGGCCTATAGTTCTCTTTTTTAGTTGGGTCTTTCTCAGGTTTTGGTACTAGAGTAATATTTGCTTCCAGGAATGACCTAGGAAGAATTGCTTCCCTTTCAATTTCATTGAAGCGTTTGAGGAGTGTCAAAATTAAGTCTTCTTTGTATTTCTTGTAGAATTCTGCAGTGAATCCATCTGGGCCTGGGCTCTTCTTTGTTGGCAAGGACTTAATTACATTTTCAATTTCATTAATAGAAATTGGGTTATTCAGCAGTTTTACATCTTCCTGATCCAGCTTCGGTAGTTCATATGTATCTAGGAATCTGTCTATTTTTTCTGTGTTATTGAACCTATGAGAGTAGAGGTTTTTGAAATAGGTATTGATGATCTTCTGTATTTCCACCGAGTCTGTAGTAATTTCACTTTTTTTCATTCCTTATTGCATGAATTTGAGTTTTTTCTTTCCTTTTCTTAATAAGGTTGGCTAGGGGCTTATCAATTTTATTTATTCTTTCAAAGAACCAACTCTTTGATTCACTGATTCTTTGAATTGTTTTCTTACACTCTGTTGCATTAATTTCTGCTCTGATCTTTATAATTTCCTCCCTTCTTGTGGCTTTGGGCTTGGCTTGCTCTTCTTTTTCTAGATGTTTGAGTTTTAGCATCAGGTTGTTTGTGTTCATTCTGTCTTCCTGATGTGGGAACTCAGTGCAATAAATTTTCCTCTGAGGACTGCTTTCATTGCATCCCACAAATTCCGGTAAGTTGTGTTCCTATTTTTGTTTGCTTGTAGATATTGTTTAATTTCTTCTTTAATTTCCTCCATGACCCACTGCTTGCTCAAGAGTGTATTACTCAGTTTCCATGTGTTTGTGGGGTTTTTGCAGTTGCTTTTATCATTAATTTCTAATTTGATGGCACTATGATCCAATAACATGCATGGGATAATTTCAATTCTTTTGCATTTACTTAAATATGTTCTGTGGGCTAGTATATGGTCTATTTTAGAGAATGTCCCATGTACTGCTGAGAAGAATGTATATTCTGGTATTGTTGGATGGAAAACTCTATATATGTCTATCAAGTCCATTTGTTCACAGGTGTGATTCAGTTCTGTTATGTCTTTGCTGATTTTCTGTCTAGTTGATCTGTCCCTTTGTGTCAATGGCGTGTTAAAATATGTTATATTTGTATTACTGCTTATTTGTTTTTTCATTTCTGTTAGTATTTGTTTTGTGTAGCTGGGTGCTCTGGAATTTGGTGCATATATATTTAAGATTGTTATCTCTTCCTCTTGAAGTTTTCCCCTAGTATGTAGTGACCTTCTTTATTTCTTTGGATCATTCTTGGTTTGAAATTTATGTTGTCTGCAAATAGGATTGCTACTCCCACTTTTTTTTGGTTTCCTGTTGCATGAAATATTGTTTTCCATCCTTTGACTTTTAGTCTATGGGTTTCCTTTTGGGTTAGATGGGTTTCTTGTAGACAGCATATGGTTGGATGTTGTTTCTTGATCCATTCTGCCAGTCTGTTTCTTTTGATTGGTGAGTTGAGGCCATTTACATTAATGGTTATAACTGTTATATATTGGTTTATTGTTGACATGTTATCTTTCTGCTGTTGTATCTTTAGCTTTCCATTCTGTTTAATTGTCTGCCTTGCTTGGTGGTTT